>JAGFMF010011678.1:6068830-6119759 GCA_019455555.1 Galemys pyrenaicus | reverse complement strand
CCCCCCTGGCCGGCAGCAGGGATTGAACTCGTGCTGCAGTGGCTGCGATTTGCTTCGTAGTGCATTGCTTAACCCACTGCGCCACCAGGGGAGGCCCTGTTTTGTATTCTGCTGGGTGAATTTGTCCTCACTGGTGCAAGGGTGGGCAAGACCGTAAGAATGCAAATATGTCATCACTTTCAAATAGAAAGCCTTTTTATAGAGTTTTATTCTGCAAATACAAGGGGTTATTCCCTATCCCAGCCCACTGGTCTTTTGGGAACTGCAGCCAGGGGTAACAACCAGTCTCCTCTAACCCCAAGTGCTGATCTCAGTGAAATCATCTACAATTGGGATTTTAACTTTGCCTTCAGTTAATGGCAAGGTATGGAAGGTCCATGTATGTGTGTGTGATTCCTTCTAACCAGGGGCACCAAGCTAATTTCATGATGAATGTTAACAGAATCACATGAGACCCTACTTTATAATCTGGGGTCTTAGGACAGTCAGAGTGGAAAACAGCTTCTCAGTGTTTTCTGAGGAGCGGTTTGCTTTCCAAGTCAAGCCCCGGGTGTGGTTCCTTCCCTATGTTTTCTGATCTCCCCGGGAGATTTCAAGGTCTGGAAGGGAGACTAATCTATCAGGCTTTTTCTCTGACATCACCAGGAAAACAGCAGGAACACACAGGTCATTATGAAGGATTTATGCATTATTTACTTTCTCTGCTGTCCGTGATAGGCAAAATAAGATCAGGTCCTTCTTCTCAGACTAGGATGCTAAGAGCCTGTCTGCTGGGGTGTGCTTTACCTGAACATGCTTGTTTTTCACAGCCCGAGTCTGTGGCTTTCGCCTCACAGTTCAATGACCCTCACCTGTACGTGTGGAATGTGACTGGCAACAGACTGTTGCACCGAGTGGAGGGAGTGAGGCTGAAAACGCGGCCTGCTCAATGTACAGATATTGTCAGCATCAAAAGACAGCTTGAGATGTTGGCAAGGATGAAAGTCACCCACTACAGGTTTGCCCTGGACTGGCCATCAATCCTTCCCACTGGCAACCTGTCCACTATTAACCGACAAGCTCTGAGGTACTACAGGTGTGTGGTCAGTGAGGGGCTGAAGCTCAACATCTCCCCCATGGTCACTTTGTACTATCCGACCCACTCCCACCTGGGCCTCCCCCTGCCGCTGCAGCACAGTGGCGGGTGGCTGAACACATCGACGGTGAAGGCCTTCCAGGACTACGCCCACCTGTGCTTCCAGGAGCTGGGGGACCTGGTGAAGGTCTGGATCACCATCAACGAGCCCAACCGGCTCAGTGACATCTACAGCCGCACTAGTAACGACACCTACAGGGCAGCCCACAACCTGCTGCTCGCCCACGCCCTGGTCTGGCACCTCTACGACAGGCACTACCGGCCGGCGCAGCGCGGGGCACTGTCTCTGTCTCTGCACTCGGATTGGGCCGAACCCGCCAACCCCTACGTGGACTCGCACTGGAAGGCAGCCGAGCGGTTCCTCCAGTTCGAGATAGCCTGGTTCGCAGAACCCCTCTTCAAGAGCGGCGACTACCCACTGGCCATGCGGGAGTACATCGCCTTCAAGAACAGGCAAGGGCTGTCGAGCTCCACGCTGCCTCACTTCACCGAGGAGGAGAGGAGGCTGGTGAAGGGCGCCGCGGACTTCTGCGCACTGAACCACTTCACCACCAGGTTCGTGATGCACGCGAGCCAGAACGGCAGCAGTTACGACTCCGACAGAGACGTCCGGTTTCTGCAGGACATCACCTGCCTGAGTTCCCCCACCCGCCTAGCCGTGATACCCTGGGGGGAGCGGAAGGTGTTGAGGTGGATCCAGAAGAACTATGGCCACGTGGATGTTTACATCACCGCCAACGGCATCGATGATCAGTCTCTGGAAAACGATGAACTCCGAAAATACTACTTAGAGAAATATATTCAGGAAGCTTTGAAAGGTGAGGTTCTGAGACCATTTCAAACACAGTAAAGCACGGCAGTCTCAGGTAATGGGAACAAAAGAATGAGGGGAGAGGACTCATTAGCGACACTGTCAGCTCATTAAAGTAAGTTTGGTAAATATACAGATACTATTTTTAAAAATCACCTGAAATTTCACTCCCCAAACAATATCATCATTTGGATTACTAGATGCTTGCTAGAGTTTCAATGCAGTTGAACTAATAATTCAATTGATCCAACTTTTTTCCATTATCACTTTTTTAAAAAATTATTTTTTAATTTTTTTTAAAAAGATTTATTTATGCATACAAGGTCAGAGGTGTGGGAGGTGAGAAGATTCACCAGAGACAAAGTGAGGAGTAGAACAGGCAGAGCGACTGAAGCACACTGCTGAGGGGAGCAGCGGGTGCAGCAGGAGAGGTCTGCGCCATGTGGGTCCCCTCCCTGGCTGGGGATCGAACTCACACTGCTATATAGTAGATGCTTCAGTGTGGCGCTCAACCTGCTGAGCCACCAGGGAGGTCTCTCCACAATATCACTTTTTAAATTTTAAAAAGATATAATTTTCTTTTTTTTAAAAAAGATTTATTTATGCATACAAGAACTCGGGCACAGGCTAGAGGTGCAGGGGTGAGAGGATTCACCAGAGTGGGGAGCAGAACAAGCAAAGTCACTGAAATATGCTGCTGAGGGGAGCAATGGATGAGAGAGGAGCTGCTCACCCTTCACACCACCAGGGAGGCCCTCCAATATCACATTATAAGTTCCATATCAAAGTACCTAGTAAACATTATTTTAATAGTGCTTAATAGCTTATCATGTGCAAACATCTCAGGTATTTAATCACTAGTGTTTGATGAGGCTGTCTTAAACTTTTTAAAAAAGATTTTTTGTATAGAACTGGAGTGCAGGCCAGAGGTGGGAGGTGTGCCAGGGAGCAGAACAGGCAGTTCTATTGAAATACACTGCTGAGGGGAGTAGTGGGTGAAACAAAGGTCTGCTGTGCTGTGTGGGTCAGCTCTCTGGCTGGGGATCAAACTCAGGCCTTCGATGGTGGCCCTTCACAATGGTAGTACTAACACTTAACCCCTAGTCCACCAGGGAGGCCCGTTTTGAACTTCATTAATAAAAGCTGTCTGTGTATAATTCGTTGATTTCTGATTATCTCCTTAGGGTGGGTTGCCTAGTTTGGAGTTATGGGGCCAACTGTTATAAACAGCAATACTTGAAAGTACTTATTCTCTTCCCAGCATTGGCTGTGATCACTTTTTATCTTTATAGTCCATTTGTGATTAATGTTCATTTCTGTTCTTTTTTCAGCATACCTGGTTGATAACATCAGACTCAAAGGCTATTATACATTCAAACTGACTGAAGAAAAAGCTAAGTCCAGATTTGGATTCTTCACATCTGATTTCAAAGCTAAATCCTCAATACAGTTTTACAACAAACTCATCAGCAACAATGGCTTTCCTTCTGAGAACAGTAGTTCTAGATGCAGTCAGAATCAAAGAGACACAGAGTGTGCTGTCTGCTTATTTCTTATGCAGAAGAAACCACTGATATTTTTTGGTTGTTGCTTCTTCTCTACCCTGGCTCTACTTTTATCAATTACCATTTTTCACAAGAGAAAGAAAAGAAAATTTTGGAAAGCAAAGAACTTACAGCACATACCATTAAAAAAAGGCCAGAAGAGAGTTCTCAGCTGAACTGATCATGTGTCTGTCTGTATGACAGACATTGGGAAAATTCACTCGTTCTACATACTGGCAGTTTACAGAGGATACACCTACAATGTGCAAAGACAATTTGAAATTGTCATGGTAAACAAGGTAATGACAATCCATGTCTCTGCTATATGGTTCAAATCAATTTTCACTTAGATGTTATCAGTGAATTTATTTCTTGGATCTGAAAGCTTTGCAGAGTAAGCTTTAAGGACTCTCTACTATATTGCTTCATGAAGTTTAAAGAGTGTTTTCTACTATTCTCTAGCTTTCTTTATAAATACAACAGCTACATATAATAAAATTATTTTGAAAAAGTGTATTTTGCTAGCAACTATAACAGAGATTTAAAACTTAACACTGGATCATTCATCAGTGATAATGTCACTTTTAACAAGGTGCTTTCCCCTTTTGGTCAGGGTGGTTCTCAAAAGGGAATTAAAAACACAAGAGGGTAAACTGTTTTATCTATAGCCAGTTACAGCAGATTAAGCACAACAATCCTAATTTTACTCAATAGAATAAAAATATATCATTTATGTAACATCAAATTTTGTGAGGTCTCTAATCAGATCTAGTTTTTAAAAAATATCTTCTAAAACTCATTTCATGGAAAGATTACAGAATTAGGAGAGCTAGATCCAATTGCCTTTGAAGACGGGGAAGTCGCTCAGCCTTACTGCAGCAATTTCCTCTTTAGACAAATTAATAACCTTCCTCACTTGATTTTTATGAGGTGATAAACAAGATCAGAGTACTTAAGACAAACATTCTAGTTTTACCAAACCATCAAAGGATATTGTTCTTTAAGACTTCCCCTAAGCTTCACTCTTCTGACAAAATACATATACAGGGAACCAGGGTGTAAAATGCAGTCATATCTAGAAACTGTAACTCTGCAAGATTCAGAATGGCGATCTAAAGAGTTAAAATTTTACTTACTTTGGACCTTTTGAAACTGGAATTATTAAATCTGCATTTGGAAAGTTGGACTTTCTACTTTAGTATGTTAAAAACCTAAATGTCTACCCATTCTTTAACATCTAAATATAACTACCCACCACATACAGTAGTTAAGTACTATCTACTCTCCAAGAACTCAAACTTTTAAGATTTAGTCCTCTAAGAAACTTGGTAGAAAACTACCCTTAATTATTAAGGCCCTTTTGTTTTATGGGTCTACCATGTCAAAGCCAAATTTTGTATTTAACAGATTCTGATAGTGAATAGCAGTATTTCCAAATATTAAGATAACACAGCTGGGTAATTCAAGTAAATCCAAGTGATTATGAAACCAACTTGTTATTTGTATGGGCAAATTCAAATAGTAAATTTTTGCCTAAGTTTGTCTTTTCTCTTTATCTACCTGGTATCCTCCCCAGCTTTCGTTGTTTTTAGTTTAAGTTCTGTTATGTAACTTTTTATATTGAGAACGTGGTAGGCATGTGGCTATACAAAATTACAATAACTGGCTAATTGTTTCATTTTAAAATAGTTAGTATTAGTCATTTCCCTCCTTTGTGACAAAGGTTCACTCCAGTGACTATTCTTAGGGAACTATCAGTTGGGCAATATTTCAAATTAACCCAACATAGCCAGTTAAGGATTTGGAATTAAACTTAGGCATTGTTCTTTTGGTCTCTAAATAACTTGGGCTGTGATGATCTTGTACTCACAGCTTACAAGTTCATTAACCTTCACTATTTTTGTCTTGACTGTTTGAGATTAAACTCCCCCAAATAGTAAAGTCAATGCTTTAACAGTTCTTCCAGTCACCTGTAAATTACTAGTTTTACACCATCACCATACAAGAATCCCTAGGTAAACATTTAATTTGGTTCATCCTAAACTCACAAATTTAAAAGGTCAAGTGCGAAAGGATGAGGGTCTCCCTTGTGGTGCCAGGGGTTGAGCGCCGCACTGTGGGGCTTCCACAATCACTGCAGCTTGAGTTCAATCCCCAGCCAGGAAGGGGACCCACATGGCACAGACCTCTCCTGCCTCGCCCGCTGCTCCCCTTAGAGGTATACTTCAATCTGCCTTTTCTGCCCCCCACTTTCTCTGGTAAAACCTCACCCCACGCCCCCAACCCCATGCCTCTAGCCTGTACCCCAGCTGTGTGCATAAATAAAAATCTTAAAACAAAAGAGCAAATGGATGAAAACTTTAGAATTTAGTATTTTCTGAAACTTGCTGGTAAAAAAATTTATGGCAGGCTTTTAACTTGTGTTACAACTTTTGTATTGTTATATTGTGCTTTCTATAGAACCCTTTTACTAAGTTGATATATACAGAAATGCCACAATTGTGTTTAAAGAGCCTCAAAAATGAGATCAGTACATTGTCATTAAGTGCTTAATTCTTAATGTAATTTATTCCAAATAAACTGGTTTATGCTGGTTATTTATATATAACCAACAATGTGGTCAAATGTGAATGGGTTTGTTGTTTTAACTGATACCTACCCCAACATTGCCATGCCCCACCTTTCCAAGTGGTCCACCTTAGTTCTGAATGTTTTCTCATTAAAAAACATGAGAATTGGGAAAATACACACCAATTTTAATCCATAGTAGTCAGAAGACAGACATCTCTCCTAGGAAGAACTAGACTATCATTTACATTAGTGATTTCCATTTAATAACTTCTTAGCCACAAGCCTCCTAGTTACCTTGTGGTCTCACCCAGCACACCTATCCACTTCAGTTGTGGAGAATCTATGCCCATAGTTGCAATTACTACCCCCTTACTAACACCTCTAATACCACTTGGAAATGATCCCTTCAAATTCTTTTAAAATTGTAACCTCGAAACACATCTCTGTCCCCTTTCCAGTCCTACTGCTATCATTACAAGTCCTTTATAACAAATCAAAATAGTAATGTGTTGTCATTCACTAAGCAAATAATTGTGCACAATACATGTTCCAGGTACTTAAGAAATCCCATCCTCTAGGGTCATATTCTAGCAGGATGAAAAAAAGCACACAAATCACAAAAATGACAACAAAGGCTATCTATGTACAAAAACAAGTGGGGTAGCTTTTATGTATACCAGGTGGGGGTGAGCACAATACAGTGGCTAAGGAAGCCTTCACTGAAAACCTGACAACAGACTTGAGGATTAAGATGCAGCTCTAAAAGGAAAGCACAAAATTACAGGATGTATGTAGTGTGAACAGGAAGATCAGTTCAGCTACGGCTTAGTTAGAAGGGTAAGGAAGGAGGGCAGCTTGACAAAAGCATTCTGGTTGCTGAAAACATTCAGGTTCTGGAGAAGCAAAGGTGAACAAGTTAGGGCTGACCTAGGTAAAAAAGGATTTTGTCTCATTTCCACAGTATGAAAACTTTAAGTAGCAATAGTATGAATCCCCCACCCACTGTTGAGCTTCAACAAAAGTCATGTTTCACTAAAACTCTACCCATGCCTACCCCAATACCATCTACTTCAAAACTAATCCTTTTGGCAGTCACATTTCTTAAAAAGCTGTAACAGAGCTTAAACATAGTTTGCAGCAACATAGCCAATTATGGTGCTTCTCAAGAAAGTCAGCCATAATACCAAAAATACTTGCTCCTTCTGCAACAAAACCAAAATGAAACAAACTGTGGTGATCTGGCACGGTGGTTTGTACATGAAAGCTAGTGGGTGCCTGTATCTACAAAACACTGTCACATTGAAGTTTGTCAATGAAGAAATCAAAAGACCAGGCACTCCACAACTCAAAACACAAGCGTTGAGTAACTCTTTAATATAGAAACTTTATCTATGGGGCCTCCCTGGTGGCACAAGGGGCTAAGCACTGCACTATGAATCATCCCCAGCCACTGCAGTTCAATCCCTGGCCAGAGGTGACCCACATGGCACAGCAGACCTCTCCTGCCTAGCCAGCTGTTTCCCTCAGCAGTATTATTTCAGTGGCTCTGCCTGTTCTGCTCCCCGCTCTCTGGTGAATCCTCTTACCACCCCCAACCTCTGGTCTGTACCCCATTTCTTGTATGCACAAGTAAAATCTTTAAAAAAGAGAAAAAAGTGGCTCAAGGGCTCACTAAATCATACATGTTCCAAGTGATTGCTATTTTTTTTTTTTGCTGTTTAAAATTATGTGGAATTAGGATGCTGGAATAAATGGCTAAAGCAAATCGAAGATAAAGATTAAGAGGGCCTCTCTGGTGGCGCAGTGGGTTAAGCAATACACTGTGAAGAAAACCACAACCCTTGCAGCACAAGTTCGATCCCTACCACCGGCCAGGGAGGGGACCCACATGCCGTAGCAGACCTCTCCTGCTTCGCCTGCTGCTCCCCTCAGCACTCAGCAGTGTTTTAGTCAGTCTGCCTGCCTGTTCTGCTTCCCACTCTGTCTCTGGTGAATCCTCTCACCACCCTGGACTCTGGCCTGTACCCCAGCTCTTGTATGCATAAATAAATCTTTAAAAAAAAATTGAGAAGACCCTGGAGCACTGAAATGATATTTATCACGAACTCAATCTTCCAACTCTTACCAAAACTCTTTGTTCTATTTCTCGGTTGCCTTTTCACAAAGTCACTGCTATTGACAAGTGAATGAAGCATACTTGCCTCACAACATTCAAATTTAGACCTTCCCAAAATTCTGTTCTCCAGTGAAGAACTTCAAGTCACCTGACATTGTTACTATATTCCTCTTGCCTGTGACACCCTTGATATTCTTTTAGACATCAGAATCATGCCATTTCTCTGTAAAGTCCTTAGGTAAAATTATTTGTTTCTTATCTTAGCACACTAGAATTGACTTTTGAACTGTTTGTTGAAAAGTGCGAAAGCATAATCAGCTTAACGAAAAAAAAAAAAAAAAAGTCCCAAATCAATGACTTTTATTATTGCATCTTAAAAAGACTCAAAAGTCCAAGAAATCATCCAGTATCTTGACGTTCTGTAGCTGGAGAACTGTAAAAAAGGAAAAAAAGAAAAAAAAATGGGTAAATCTCCAGCACCCTTTACCAGAAAAATTTGATTGTAAGCAATCTGAAACATACTTTAATGCATTCCATTTTATGCATTCTCCATTTTATGCTATCACACCTTTTTTCTAGTAAAGGATCCCAATTAAAACAGTAATAAAATCCAGACACTACAAGAGCCTACCTTAAATCTTATTCATCAGCTTGCTGAACTGTTCCTTTTTCAGAAACATAGATACCATCCAAAAACTTCCTGATATCCTTGTTTTTAACTGTCGTGGCTTGCTGAATCAAAGCAGCTAGTAAGAGTGAAAAAGGCAATTACTTTGTCAGTCAAACCCATTTTAAAAACAAATTTTCAGATAGTAAAACCTGAATATCTTTGGAATAGTTTTTAATCTCCACAACTAAATTTAGCAAAAATTTCATAGGTATAGATAAGTAAATATACAAACCTGAATTAGATACAAGTTCAATGTCATTTCCTTCAAGAATTAACTCATCCTTCTGGGCTTGAGACACTGAACAAGCAACGCCTAAAAGAGGAGAGAGTGCATTTGCATAGTGTAAATATAGCTTTTAAATATTCCATTTAAAATTCCACACACCAAATGAACTCTCTCAATATTTTGATTTAATAGAGTGTGACTCAGCTGGGCCAAAATTTTGTTTTTCTATTTGAATGACCGAAAATGGTTACAGATTTTCAGTGACTCAAAGAGCATGAGAAAATAGTCTTCAGCTATTGCTACTTAACCAAATGTACAAAGCTTGCTATGTCTGATCTCATCTCTACCACACAAACTTGCTTCCCCAAAGTTTACTTTTACACAAGAGTCCTTACTAAATGTTACTAATCACAGCTAATGTTTGTAGAGCCAGTAAGTTGGCACCAAGAATCCTTTCTTCCCACTCTACCCCCAAATAAATTAATCTGGTTTTATTTATAGTCCATCCAAAACACTAGGCTCATATTTGGAATTATATCTGAAGGCATACACATACCTGGTCTCATCCGAACCCTGCGAATGTATTTTTCACCCAAGAAATTTCGGATTTCAACAAGAGACCCATTTTCCTGAATAACAACGTTGATAGGGAAGTGAGCATACACTGACCTCATCTTGTAACGGAAGCCCTATTGAGCAAACAACCAATTAGGAATGCTGAAATTGAAAGCCAAGAATGTTGTAGTATGCTTATAATTTAAAACTGACGGTTCTCACATAGCACTGTCCAGGTTTTTTTTTTTTTTTAAAGATTTATTTATTTATGCATACAAGCACTGGGGCACAGGCCAGAGGTGTGGGGGTGAGAGGACTCACCACAGACAGAGTAGGGAGCAGAACAGGCAGATCAACAGAGGCACACTGCTGAGGGGAGCAGCGGGCACAGCAGGAGAGGTCTGCCACGCCATGTGGGTCCCCCCCCTGGCCGGCAGCAGGGATCGAACTCGTGCTGCAGTGGCTGAGGTTTGCCTCACGGTGCGCCGCTCAACCCACTGCGCCACCAGGGAGGCCCCGCACTGTCCAGGTTTTTAAACAAATGTCACCCATGCCAAGTCTTACAAAAAAATTGTATATGTATTTGTCTCCTTTGCCAGATGATAAGGAGGTATTTATGACCTCCTATGCCACACAGTTAACAATGCTAACTTATTTTACTGAGAATCCCAAAGCCATTTATCTTGAGCATTAGACTGTTAACTGAATTACTAAGGTCTGTGAGATGACAAGATTTAAGTATGTCAAAACAGCACCCCTTGCCTTCAAGGAACTTGGCCTAGGAGCAAAGGTCCACATGGAAATGTAACTGGGTAGGTTTCCAATGGACTTAAGTACAGAGTACTATAATCAGACGCACTCTCAGAAGACTTGAGTTTTAACACGTTTCAGCAAAGGTAACAACATCAACTTTATCTTAAGGCCTGGTAGAAGAGGGAGGTGAAGTCTGGAAAGAGCTTCAGTGACATCAAATATGCTTTCTAGAGAAATGGACACAGTCCAGAACCTCCCTCATGACATTTTCTATTAAAAAAACCCTAACACTAAACCTACTTTTAAAACCATCTGGTCTTCACTCACATTATCACTTAATCCTCAAGATTCAGGAAGCTCACTTAGTAAATTAGTTGCTTACCCCAATTTCTAGAGCTTAACTGTCTACATCACATTCACAACTTACTTATACACATCATGTTTAAGAACAGTCCAGCTGAAAAACCTCCCCCTCCAAAACAAAGTAGTGTGCCCAATCTGCTTACCAGAGTAACACCCTTGATCATGTTCTGTACATGACTACAGATAGTGCGAACAGTAGCCAGTTCCTTTCTATTTCCCCACCATTTGTCAACCCGGAGCTGTAAAACAACAAAAAAGTGATGTTTCTTGCAAAAACTAAGTCTTGGAAAATACAGTCCACCTATCCGCAAAGTACTCTAGATCGAAGAGTTAACCCTGAAGAAAAGCGATGATCGTCAACTGGAAAGACCCACACACCAGTCCTCAATAGTTGACATTTTAAAACAATATACATCACAGTTTACAAAAAAAACAAGTCAGAAATACCAAATTTTGTACAAGCTGCAGCTAACCTCATTTCTGGAAAAGCCAAGGTTAAAAAGACCTACTTTCAGTTCCCAAGATTCTCACAGAACAATTATGAAGGAAACAAACCGTGCACTAGTAATAACTTCTAGTACTGAACTGAATTTATGCTCCAACCTTTTTAGAATATGGCTTTCCAACGCCACTGAAGGAATATTACCTCATCCAGCGACAACTTCGGACGTCAAATTCAATGACAAAACATGAAACTCCATTCTCTTTTACGACAACCAAACTCGGTGCAGTGAGCCCACTACCCTCCAACCGAACAACTCACCCTCTTCTTCTTCTTCCCAAGCAGACTGAGCTCGACATTGATGTGATTGAAGTCCCTCCGCAGGGTGCCTCTGGGGCCCTTGACGATGACAGTGCGACCCTTCAGGGAGATGTCGACTAGGAAAGAACGGACCCGTGAGGCCTCTGGGCAAGGCGTAGAGCATGCAGTAAAGGCGTACGAGACATGAAAGCGCCCACGCCCCTTACCATTTTCTGGAATGTCGACAGTCTGGTTGCTGAGAATGGTCTTCATTCTGAAACACAAACACCTGGGATGAGCAGGCCGGCGCAGAACCTGTTTCCGACAACTACCCTGCACTGAGCTCCACTCCTACCGGCCACCGGCAAGCAGCCATCCCGGGATGGACACTGACAGCCTAACACGGAGAACGGCCCCCAGCCGTTCTGGCCCGGGAGGCCCAGCTGGCCAACTCCCTCTCAGCCCATCCTGGGAGTTCTAGCAGGGCGGCGCCATGCCTGCAAGGAAAGGGCAGGAGGCCTAAAAGCCCAGAACAGCACTCAAATCCCAGCACTACCGTATCCACACGGCAGGGAGACAACAGGTATAAGTGCTTCAAGCGCCAAAACCGCGCCGCTGGCTTCCCCAGCGCCGATGGCTTCAGATTCAAAGAGCCCACCAAGCTCAGAGACCTCCTCACCTCGCAGTAGATGCGGCAAAGAGAGAGCGTCTTTCGTCATTACGTTCTTGTACACCGTAAGGACCCTGCGTATGGCGTCATGAGCGCGCGACGATACTAGGCCAAAGCAGCCAATTGCGGAGCAGCTCAGGGTCCTCTATACTTGTGGTGGCGCAGGATTCCCGTCACAAGCCGAACGTCGGTTTGTCGATCTGTCTTTTCCCGTGAATTAGCAATACTTCGACCCTGCAAGAAAAAAAAGTAGGGAATGGCTCTACTCTGCGGGGGCATCGCCCTCTCCTCGGGGCCCCGGGTGAGCGGCGGGGCGTTCAGGCTGTGGGCATGGGTTGTGGGACTCCCCTTCCTTTTGAGAGCCCCCAAACAAGGCGGTACTTACTGATCGTTTACTTATAGCCACGCATAGTTCTAAATCTTTTTCGCGTGGTATTGCATTTAATTCTCCGGACACCCGGATAACGTAGTCTTGAGTGCTGATTTGTTTATAGGTCTCTCTGGACCTAGTTAAGAGCCTCTACTCCACCCACCACCCACCCCACCCCAGCTAATCGGAGTGATTTGCTCCCTGTATTTATTGGAGCACTATAAGAGCAGTATGATGAGGACCACAGAATACTGTTGGACTCTTACTGTGTATTACACATCGCACTGCAGTGAACAACACAAACCTGTGCCTTATTTTAACATTAGATCAGTGCCATACTAACGTGCAGCACCGCAACAGGCTTTTTAGAATTTCTGTTGACGGTTCTTCGATGTTAACATGTACTGATTCGTGACTTAACAGTTCTGGTTTTCTTGTACACGTCTATGTTGAAGTCTAGAAGCCAGTGGTATCCTATGGTCAACAGCTGTGTTTCACGTGACTCCCATACTGCAAACAATGTAACCTAGAAAATTAAAACAGCATAAAGTTTTCTTTGTCTCTCCTCCAGTTCTCTAGAACCAGCTGAATATTACCTCATTAACTCCTATGCTTATTCAAAGGTCAAAGTATTGAAACTAATTGCAAATTAGTTTCCTTTTAAACTTTCCTGATTCCAAATACAGAATAGAAAATTCAAAGCTGTAGCATCTCTGCAGTTTACTTGATGAAGGACAGAGTTTTAGTATTTTTTAAGTGGGATGCATCAAAATGTGACAGGTTAGCCATTTGCAAAGGTTTCCAAATGTATCCTAAGTCTAATAGTAAACAGTTAATTCTAACTCTCCTTGAGGTTTGGTTTATTTTCCTTGAGTCCTCTTTAATCGTAGATTCCAAGTTCCTATATAGAGCTTGTAAATAGTTTGACATAATTTCTAAATCAGTTTCCTGGCTTTACCCTTCCTTTTAAATATTAAAGTGGGTTAAAACTAAATTATTCTAAGTACATGTCATAATGAACATTTTTTTTTTAGGTATTTGGGAGATATGTATTCAGTCCAATCAGAACAGTAAGTTCGTTGCCAGATAAAAAAAAGGAATTTTTACAGAATGGACCAGACCTTCAAGATTTTATATCTGGTGACCTTGCAGACAAGAGCACCTGGAATGAATATAAAGGAAACTTAAAACGCCAGAAAGGCGAAAGGTAATTGAAATTTGGGATAATTTTAATGTCCTTTCAACATACATTATTTTAAGATATAATGTCTAAAGTCCTAGAATATGTTTTTAGTCAGATTTATTAAATTCAGCTAAAAGTCATAAATAAGGAGTGATAGTAGACATAGAACAATTAATAGTTGAAATTGTCGGAGTTCTTTTTTCTGTTTCCTTTGACAGTTTTTCTTCAACCTTCTGAGGATTTAACCATCCTATATTGCCATCTCCTTTTTTTTTTTAAAGATTTATTTATTTATGCATACAAGATTTGGGGTACAGGCCAGAATCACGGGAGGTGAGAGGATTCACTAGAGACAAAGTGGGGAGCAAAACAGGCAGATCAACCTAAATACACTGCTGAGGGGAGCAGCGGCAAGGCAGGAGAGGTCTGCCTCCCCATGTGGGTCCCCTCCCTGGTGGGGGATCAAACTCGTGCTGCTGTGTAGCGGATGCTTCACAGTGTGTGGCGCTCAACCTGCTGCGCCAACAGGGAGGCCACCCCTTTTTATTTTTCTATTTCATATCAAAATTCATTATATTAAAGGTTATCATCTTGCCTCTGGTCTATTAAACCTTGATAACTTTTTCTTTGTTATTGGATATGATGATCTAACTTGTTACTTCTTCTAGTTGATGTATGTATGACTTGTGTACTCCTGGAATGGAAAAGGACTCTTGTGTAGGATACTTTACCCAACAATTTCTAGATCACAAGCAAGTGGAAATCAAGTAGTGTTTGAGGATACATCATCTTCACTCCAAATTTTAGATTTTTGCCATTAAATAACTATCTTAGTATCTGGACTGTAGACGGATAGTACACTTGTGGAATCTCCCTTTACTTTAAACAAATACAGAACTTTTGATCAGCATTATTCATTGGGGAATGGAATGTTCAAAAATGTCTGCATTCTTTTATTAGTATGGTGTTTGTTACTCTGTCTTTGCAAAAAATAGGCATGAGTTTAGTGCC
This sequence comes from Galemys pyrenaicus, assembly GCA_019455555.1. Classification (NCBI taxonomy): domain Eukaryota; kingdom Metazoa; phylum Chordata; class Mammalia; order Eulipotyphla; family Talpidae; genus Galemys; species Galemys pyrenaicus. The sequence continues at coordinate 6,105,039 of JAGFMF010011678.1, read as the reverse complement.
ATGTTAGATATACAATTACTGGAATTTGTTGAGGTGGTTTGAGCATATCTAAACTTGATTCTCTGTTCTTGCTCCTTTGACAGAAATTATAAAACTTAATCTAAGTTTATAGAGAAAAAAAATGACTAGGCATTCTAATAAAGCAAAGTAACTTCAAAGATATGAGATTATTTGGACATATTTGTTAATGAATGGTTATGTTTGGCTTTCCTCAGGTTAAGACTACCTCCATGGCTAAAGACAGAGATTCCCATGGGGAAAAATTACAATAAACTGAAAAATACACTGCGGAATTTAAATCTCCATACAGTAAGTTGACAGGGTGTTAAATATCCCTCCCCAAATCATGTTTCTACATACATGTAACTTTGAAATGAACAAAATACATATTGCTAATAATAAGGAAAACAAAGATATTTAGTGATACATTACTATCAGTAATAGAAATCCATTTTAAAAATCATTTTCCCTGAAAAGAATGAAAAAGTGTATTAAATTCTCATTTAATAGTGTAAATTCTCTAACTTAAGAAATGAGGGACTTTTTGCTTGTTTTTTATTACAAATTAAGTACATGCTTGTTGGAAAGAGTATAAATATTTAATCTGAAAAGTCATATACATGATTACAGATGTTAATTATACCCCTTTAACTATTTAATATATAGCATGCAGACCTTTTTTTGCACATATAAAATAAATACATTCATATGGTTTTTAACTAAAAAATGGTATTCTTTGATTTCATTTACATGCGAAATATAAAAGAAAGCAAATGAAAAGGTGAGACAAGACCAAAACAAATCTTGGATTCTGTGCAGAGAGCTAAGGTTACCAGTCGGAGGAGGGGATTGGGAGCAAAGGTTGGAGGGGTCCAGTGAACTCTAGCAGAGGGTTATTGGTGCATTGGTGGTGAGTGTTAAATGTGACATACATTTGAAGAGGTGTGAACCTGTGCTGCTAAAACATAAACAGTGCTGCAAACCAACAGTACCTCAATTTAAAAGGGGGAGAGATTCTAATATATGTAGTTTGATATTTTAGTATCTGTTTTGAATAGTGAATTTTTTTATAAATATGTTCAAAAGAATGGGTAGCTTAAAATAATGGTCTTTAATTAATTCAGCTGGTATTTTCAGCCTGATTGTATTCAGTTCCCTGTTACTCACAGGTGTGTGAGGAAGCTCGATGTCCCAATATTGGAGAGTGTTGGGGAGGTGGAGAATATGCCACTGCCACAGCCACAATCATGGTAAGACCAGCCTTAAACTCTAAAGTTTTAGTTAGAACTAAAAGGAAATATTTTGTCTTTTTCCTAAAAATGTACACTACGAACCTGACCATATTTCATCACATATGAGTTCACGTGCAAAAAAAAAAAAAAAAACTTATAGAAAATTCCAGCCTATTATGATCTTACGCTTTTCTGAATAAATCTATTATTGATTCTTACATCTATTTGACAATTCCACATTTACTGCCTTGCAGTACTCTTCTATTAATTTTTACGCTTGATCTTAGCCAAAAGGCCGAGAAGCGATTATTAATTTTTATAACTGTAACTCACAACAGCTTAATGTTCTTCCCGCCGAACAAGCAGCACTAATTTTTCTCTCTCATGGGTCTTTTAAGTAGCTGGGGCTCAGTTGATCTTGACAGGGCTAAATTGGACTCTAGGAAGTGAGTTAAATTCAGATCTGCCCTAGCTCCTTATTCTTCTTAGATCAGCAGCTTTCCAAGGCTTGTTATTTCCTAAAGAATGCAAGGAGCACAGGGCAAGCCAGCTCTTAGTGCACATTTGACACTTCTGCTTGATGATTGCTCTCATTCTATTGGCCAACAGAAACCTGTATCCTAGTATGTTTAATTGAGTATTTCTTTTAAAATCAGTTTTGTTAATATTACATATATACAAAGGATCTTTATAATCTATGTGTAAGTTATATAGGATACTGACATGCAGTTTACCTCCAGTTTGAGAATAGAGCATTAACATTATTTTTGAACTGTGTATCTTTTCTTCATCTCCTTTCCTTTTCCCTTAACACTGTTCTTAATTCTGAGCTATCATTTCCTTATATTTCTAGTTTTACTGTGTATATTTGTATTTCTTAACTACATTTTGTTTAGGTGTGAATGTTCAAATTTCTTATAAGCAGACTCTTTGCAACTTGCTTTATTCTCTCAATGTATTTTTGAGGGTCATTTGTCTATCTGATATCAGTTGTAACATCTCTGTTTTAGTTGATGGGTGACACATGTACAAGAGGTTGCAGATTTTGTTCTGTCAAGACTTCAAGAAACCCACCTCCATTGGATGCCAATGAGCCCTACAACACTGCAAAGGCAATTGCAGAGTGGGGTCTGGATTATGTTGTCCTGACATCTGTGGATCGAGATGGTTAGTATGTTTGTCATCAGTGCTTCTTCCAGAAATTGACTGTTACTGAGCTGTGACAGCTTCATGAGCGTGGGGCTTCTGTGTTTCTAGATATGCCTGATGGAGGAGCTGAGCACTTTGCAAAGACTGTGTCATACTTAAAGGAGAGGTACTTATTTTTGCATTTACTTATATAAGGACATTTTTTGACCCTAGATAAATGCAGTTTATTTAAGGTCTTTACCTTAAAGAAATGGATATTACCATTCTTTAGGAGTTAGAAACTCTTCTGGTGATCTCTTGGAAATTTATGGTGTTTCTTTAGTACATTCAAATATATATGAACATAGAGATACACGTTTGCAGGTATGTTAAGGATTCAGCAGCACTTAAAAAACTAGAAAACAGGGCCTCCCTGGTGGCGCAGTGGATTAAGCACTGCACTATGAAGCAAAACCGCAGCCACTGCAGCACGAGTTCGATCCCTGCTGCTGGCCAGGGAGGGGACCCACATGGCGTGGCAGACCTCTTCTGCCTGGCCCGCTGCTCCCCTCAGCAGTGTACTTCCATTGATCTGCCTGTTCTGCTCCCTCCTCTCTGTGGTGAATCCTCTCACCCTCCCCCACACCTCTGGCCTGTGCCCCAGTGCTTATATGCATAAATAAATAAATCTTAAAAAAAAAAAAAAAACCTAGAAAACATTGTGGGCATCAATGGAAAAACACAAAGTATGCTAGGTGCTAGATTAGCACTGAGCTGTAGGAAATAAGCATTTTTATTCTTTTAAAACTCTCCTTTTATACTTTTTAAATAAATGGAATTAAAAATAAATGGAAAAAAAATGCTTATTTCCTATAGCTCAGTGCTAATCTATAGAGCACCTAGGATACTTTGTGTTTTTCCATTGATGCCCACAATGTTTTCTAGTTTTTTAGACCTCATTTTAAAAAAAAGTTTGCAACACACTAAATTGATTCCATCAGCCACTAATCAGTCTCAACTGGCAGTTAAAATACGCCATGGGCTGTAAGATATGCTCTTTCAGCAACCATTAATCACGAGTGGTATATATGAGATCCTTCTACATCTGTTCTCTCAGTAAACTACTCTAAAAACTGCCATTGGATTTGTGAGAAAAATTGTCAGCTTTCCCAGTCTTTTCTACTGCTATCAAAGGGAACAACTCAATGAGCCAGTACACATTTTAATGTTTGAATGCATAGATATAGCCTGACATAAGTGGAAGATTAGTGTTTTTAAATTGCCTAGAAGAAGGTAGAAGGGCGCCATTTGATTAATTTTAAAAGGAATCAAAATTAGTCAAATGTTATTTACGGGCCTCCCTGGTGGCACAGTGGGTTAAGCAATGCACTGTGAAGAAAACCCACAGCCACTGCAGCACGAGTTCGATCCCTGCTGCTGGCCAGGGAGGGGACCCACATGGCCCGGCAGACCTCTCCTGCCTCACCCACTGCTCCCCTCAGCAGTGTGCTTCTGTTGATCTGCCTGTTCTGCTCCCTGTTCTCTGTGGTGAATCCTCTCATGCATAATGCTTGTATGCATAAATAAATAAATCTTTTAAAAAAAATGTTATTTACATTGGGGCCTCCTTGGTGGCGCAGTGGGTTAAGCAACACACTGTGAAGCAAAATGCAGCCACTGCAGCAAGAGTTTGATCCCTGCTGCCAGCCAGGGAGGGCCCCACATGGCACAGTGTCGTCGCCCACTGCTCCCCTCAGCAGTGTATTTAAGTCCATCTGCCTGGTCTGTTTCCCACTCCGTCTCTAGTGACTTCTCTCACCCTCCTGTACCTCTGGCCTGTACCCCAGTTCTTGGATACATAAATAAGTAAATCTTGAAAAAAAAAAAGTTATTTACATTCACATAAGAAGTAATCCATTTTCTATTCCAAGGAATAAAAAGATATATTTAATGTTTAAATATTTACATTTAATTCCTTTAAACAATTATATTTTTAATACCCACTCAATAAGGTTTAAAAATCACAATCTTACATTTTTTTAAATCAGTATTTGTATGCAGATGTATTTCAGCTACTAGGTATGAATTATTTGATCTGTTTTTAAAAATTTTTTTTGAAATAACAGTTAATAAGTAAACATTTGTATGTTTAGGTATTTCTTGGCAAAGTTTTTAAAGATTGTGTTGAAACTGAATGGTAATTTTTGTTTTGAACAACAGTTATGTCAATTCTTTTCTTCACTTTGATACTTATCTTTTTCCCCCATAGGAACCCAAGAATTCTTGTGGAATGTCTCACCCCTGATTTCCGAGGAGATCTTAAAGCAATTGAAAAAGTTGCTTTGTCAGGATTAGACGTATATGCACATAATATAGAAACAGTTCCAGAACTGCAGAGGTGATTACCTGTAAAGGATAATGTTGGGAAGTTAAGAGGATCAGAATATACTGGAGAGAACATTGTAACTGACTTTTACAAAGGGAACACTTTGTTTATAAAACAAATATATATATATATGTGTATGTTCCAAGGAAGTCAGAAAATGTAGCCAACAAAGAGCATAAACATCACCTATAACACTTCTCCCTGATAATTTCATTTACTGACTACTAAGCTATGGCCTGAAGTCAGTCCTCAACCAGGTTGCTAACACACATGGCGCAGCAGACCTCTCCTGTCTTGCCTGCTGTTTCCCTCAGCGGTGTGTTCCAGTAAATCTGCCTGTTCTGCTCCCCACTCTGTCTCTGGTGATTCTTCACACACACACACATACAACCCCATACCTCTGGTGTACACCCAGTTATATGCAAAAAAACTAACTATACACATGCATTACATATATATTTCTACATGTATATATATATGTTGATACACATAGAATGAGCATTTTTTACCTTTTTAAAAAATAGTATATTGCAAATACTAATGAGTTATTTTTTTCAAAAAGCAGTTTTCAAAAAAGAAAAAATTACAAAATGCAATTGCTTTGTAATCCCAAAATTAAAAGACTTTAAAAATACACTTGAAGTTAATACATATAAAAATGATACAGAAGATAAAGCTGGTATCATTTAGATAGATTTCAAATTGCCTTTAAAAAGTAGACTCTGACATCCACAAAGTATTCCATAAAGAAGACACTCCTGTCTCCCACCCCAAAAAAAACGATACTGTGTTTCCTTTCTCTTCTGAATAGTTTTACCATTTAGGACTAATTGTATAATATTATTCCATATCAATGACTATTAATCTTTCAGAAAGATAATCATTTTAACCTGTGGGCAAAATTAGTATGTTCATTTTACTTAATTGTCGTAAGGTATTTGGTGTGGTTTTATTAGCTTCTATACATTCTATGTCATAGAACTCAGAAGATGTATGTTTGGTAAACAAAATTTCCACTAAGTCATAAATTAGCATGAGGGAACATAAGTTAAAATTTAATTTCTTTAATTTTAAAATTTAAAAAATATGTATTGTAAGTTTTATGGTTATTTTTAAACTCATACATTTGCTCCCTCTCTCTGTGAATTATTCTCTGATTAAAAATAACAGATTTGTACACAAAGTAAAGGTACATTAGAATTCAAATAATTGCTGTTGTAACATCAGCAACTTTCTGCCCTTTGGGGCTTGTTGCCATTTAAGCGATGGTGGTTTGGGCACCGTTACAGCCTGGCACACAGTCTGTTCCTTCCCTGTCATATCTCTTGATACCACCACCAGTGGGTGCCAATTTCTCTAGTTTTACTTAAACATCATCCTTCCTGGTGAAAATTCCAGAATTCTGCTTTTTTTTTTTTTAACCAAAGACGTATAATGTTGTATGCACACCAGCAGAGGGCAGCTTAGTCTTTAGAAAAGAACAAAACTTTCAAACCTCTGAAATGTGGGTTCAAGTTAAAGAGTTTTTTCTTTGTTTAGTATCAGATTTTCATTCCCTCTTACTCTTCTCATTTGACTACCCCATACACTCACTCATTCTCAGTTTCCCAAATTCCAGTTTCTCAAGCTATTAATAAACTCTGCTTCTGGTTTTCTCTACTCTAGGTTTATAAGGTCTCCAAAGTAGACAGAGCTAGTAGGCCCCATGAAGCCTTATTTTCTGTCCTACAGTAACAAGCCCCTGTGAACCAATGCTACCTCTGGACCATAGGGTATAATACAGAATGTATATATTGCTGATCTTTCAGGCTGCTTGGCTAACTATATATTTAGATGGGCTTGTGGTTATTCTTGCTCACAACATCCCTGTTTTTTCAAGGAAAGTCCGTGATCCCCGGGCCAATTTTGACCAGTCTCTGCAAGTATTGAAACACGCCAAGGAGGTTCAGCCCGGTGTTATTTCTAAAACATCGATAATGTTGGGTTTAGGTGAAAATGATGAGCAAGTATATGCAACAATGAAAGGTAAAGCAATTGGAAAATGAAAAACTATCCCATTCAATTTGAGTAATCACAGGAACCTTGTTTTAAAAGCCTTGTTAAGTTTTTGCTTCCTCCATAGTCTCATGAAAGTGCCATTAAGAACAAAGTAGAGAATATGATTATAAACAGCCACGTTGAAAGGAATGTAAGCATGGTTTCTTGGAACTTTATGAAATATAAACAGGAAGCTCAGGACATGAAATATGTACCCCGTTTCATTCTGTACCCTTATATCAAATGAAAATATGATTCTGTTCACTGATTTAGTTATTGGATAATTTTTGAGAGCCACCCAGGTCCCATGAGCTCTGGCAGGCTCTGACAGTTCAGAGATGACTATGATGAGGCCAGGTCTTTGGGAAGAGCTTTTGTGGCTTTGTCATAAAATACAGTGTGCTTTGGGCTTTACTGAACCGTAGTCCCATAAGCTTAATTGTTTTGTGGTTCTTAGGCATTTTACATTTTTAAATATAAAAACTTTTACTTTTCTGAGGGTCACTGCTACTTACAGTTGTATTAGTTCAAAGAATAGAAAGTTTGAATAGCAATTTAAAGCTGTCCTTGCCATAATACATGTAGTTTTACTATAGTCTGATGTGGGGCCCTCCCTGGTGGCGCAGGGTGTTGGGCGCCGCACTATGAAGCATCTTCAGCCACTACAGCATGAGTTCGATCCCTGGCCAGGGAGGGAATCCACATGGCGCAGCAGACCTCTCCTGCCTCGCTTGCTGCTTCCCTCAACAGTGTGTTTCAGTCAGCCTGCCTGTTCTGTTTCCCATTCTGTCTCTGATGAATCCTCTCACCCCCACACCTCTGGCCTGTACCCCAGCTCTTGTATGCATAAATAATGGATAAATCTTTTTTTTTTTTTAAAGAGTCTGATGTGTCAGAACTCAAATCACATCTCCCAAAGCAGTTCTTGCACATTTAGTAAAAGCCTATCATAGTATGTCTGGTCTATAATATGAGTGTTTTCAGACCTTCCATATATGGTTCCCTTCATCTTTCCTGCCTAACAGAATCCTGCCATAAACACCCTATTTTAACATTTATTCCATAGTATTGTTGTAATAGTGTTGTCTTTGTACTTCTCTGCCCCAAAAGATGCTTTTAATCATGCCTATATTTTCAGTCCTTCCCATACTTCCTGGCGTACTTGAGAATGGATGGGTCTAGTCTCATTCCCCAACATGAGGAGTATATGGCAGCATAAAAATTCACACTGTTTTGAAGTAAAACTATGTGCTTAAATGTACAATTTTACCATTGTAGAAACATATGCTGATATAATGTGTGTTTTTTTTCCTATAGCCCTTCGTGAGGCAGATGTGGACTGTTTGACTTTGGGACAATATATGCAGCCAACAAAGCGCCACCTTAAGGTATAGCTGTCCTGGATTACCAAATGTTTTTTGGTAATTTGAATTAAATTCTTATTGACCTGTTGTCAGTAAGTAAAATTTAGAAGTTGTTGACGTTTTAGTGTAAATTTACAAGACCCAGTTTCCATTTTATTTTCTGCATAGAGCAGCTGCACTGGCATTACTTGCTGCCACTAACATGTATGACTTTCTTTACATGAATGTACATTGTAAAAAATGGGAAAAATAGAAAATCAGTGTAATAGTTAGATAATGCACTTAGCTTCTGTGATCTTGGGATTTGTTTTAGAATTATATGACGGGCAGCAGTGAAGTAAAGAAAAGTCAATCTGTTACCATATTAGACGTTCATTCATTCAAGAAACTTTTGTTCAATTGTGACCATGTGCCAGACACAACACTAGACAGAATATACCAAGACCACAAGACACAAGCTTGTCCTCAAGAATCTTAGGGCAAAACTAATTCTCGAATATACCTGTTAAGCCAATGAAGAAACAATACAGATGGTCTCTATAAATAATCTCATTTTTTCTCTGTCCTTTGGAAAAGCTGATGTAATACAAAATTGGCATAACTTTCCCTCCTCTCTAATTCCTTGTAATTGTGTTGTGGTAGCGTAGCCATCAAGTAATCAGTAGACAGTTGGTGAGGAGGAAGGCCTGGGAGTACTTGGGTAAATTATGAACTGAAAGCTATCCTGAATGCATGAGTATAGATTTTCTATAGAATTTAAATAATTTCAGGAAATTCTAGAATCTATGAGAATTAATCTTTTGAATCTAGGTTGAAGAATATATTACTCCTGAAAAGTTCAAATACTGGGAAAAAATAGGAAATGAACTTGGATTTCATTATACTGCAAGTGGCCCTCTGGTGCGTTCTTCATATAAAGCAGGTAAGCTCTGCTGCAGGGCCGGCTTTATAGACCAGATTCTCTGTGTTAAGTTCCACCCAGATCAGAAAAACTCAAGGGTACATTTTCATCTCTTTGGTAGTCTTTTGTGACAATTTTTTTTTTCCTGGAACATCCTTAGGAATGTTAGCCTAGTTTTTCTCTTAAATGAAGACTCTTACCCCCCCTCCTTTATAACTCAGCTACTATGACAAAAGCAGAAGAAATCAGTGTATTCTTTGTGTGGACTTCAATGATGGGTATTCAGAAGTGACAAATAGTCAGCAAGTAACCTGATTATTTGAAAAATGTATATTTATATGACAGTGATACCAGCTGTGTGGTCTATAAAATTTCCAATTTCAGATTAATTTAAACCCTGAAAACTATCTTTCTGTTAGCATTAACACTTGCACCATTAATATCTCTGTGTTTTTGTTCTCCTAGAGCATAGGGAAAAAATCCAGAATATTGTTTTCCTTCTAGAAATTTTCAGTATTTTGACTAACTACGATGCAATTTTTCACCTTTTTAATTCCAGCTCTTTGATTGGTAGCTTGAGCTGACTTGTAAAAATAAAAGTCTTTTCCAAGGGATAATAAAGAATGTTTGTAATTGTGATCATGAGGTCTATGATGATTGAGTTTAATCCAAAAGATGTTTATGATGTTTTTCTCTGTTATTTAGACTTAGTAATTATACTTTTTAAAGAGCAATTAGTGAGTTAATATTTGCATATGTCTCAATTATGTTAATGCTCTTTTAAATGACTGTGTTAAATGTCGTGTTCTAAGTCATAAGTGTATTTAAATTAGTCATAAATTATTTGTAAATATAATGTTCAATTATTAGCAATACTCGGTTTATTCCTGAGGAGTAGGGAAAGCAAAAATCAAAAAACAAAACAAACCTCAGTATATTCCTATTAATAAATTCAAGACATTTAAATGAGTAGCATTAAATTCTGTATAGCAGCCTATTGTCATACAACCTTAGAATTTGATTCTGCACTGACAAGATGTGGGGACTCTGGAAACCAGCAATTATAAGTGATTTAATTTTTTAAGCAATGTCGTTGGAAAGATAAAAACATACCTAAAGTATCTCCGTGGTGGTGCAAGGGGTTCAGTCTCAGCACTATGAATCATCCACAGCCACTGTAGCCCGCGTTCGACCCCGAGCCAGGGAGGTGACCCACATGGCTCAGCAGACTTCTCCTGTCTTACCCACTATTACCCTCAGCAATGTATTTCAGCCAGTCTGCCTTTTTTTGCTCCCCATTCTGTCTCTGGTGAATCCTCTCACCCCTACACCTCTGGCCTATATCCAGCTCTTGTATGCATTAATAAATAAATCTTAAAAAAATACATATATGACAATGCTAATTTCCATAATGATTAAAGTAGAATGATACTATTTGAAAGGGGTTTTATTTTGTTGAGGTGGTGTGTTTTTTTTAAGAAATTTTGTAACATTTATATGGAAGTACATTAAGACTTAAGCTTTTTAAAATTACCAGTAAAAGACTGAATTCTGGTATGTAGTGCCTTAGCTCAAATGATGGATTTGGGTCTGACAGTGTTGGTTCTACTCCTGTTAGACTTTGATGATATATGTAACAGCGTGGGTTATTCTCCGTTACCTGGCTAGGGTGGAGCCTTGGGATTCCTGTGGTTGTGTACAAGTACGGTCATTGCAATGCTAGTCCTGTGTTGAGATGGCAAAAGAAGTTAATCAGACTCCTCCAGCCTGTAGTGCTGAGCTCTGCACTTGTACTGGGCCATGCTATACCCATGACAGGCGAGATGGACCCCTAATGACCAGAAAAGTGAATGTGCCCTCTAAGCAGCTAACTTCCTGCACAGGCACAACTTAGGGGGCAGAGAGAAAGCCCATTATAAATGAAGAGCTCTTGCTTCCCTAGAGGGGAATAAGCTACAGAGATTCCATCAGATGAGTCTGCTCAACTGCAACGCAGTCTGTTTTATAAAACATCAGATCCAGACTAATAATGTAGCAGAATAGCTCTCTGAAATGAATTGTGCCAGCAGCAATGCTTTGTCACTGATGAGGAATAGAGCGTGCACATAAAGTGGAAAAAATGTACAGAAGCAGAACCATACATACAATAGAGTTACCCTTTATAATATTGAGTTACTGCAAACAGTAATCATTACAGTGATAATTTTTTTAAAAGAATAATAACTGATCGTTATTGAGGGGAAAGGACCAAATTGAGGATATAAGAGGTTAGAAAAGTATTGCCATTGAGAAGAAAGAAATGCCAGTCAATACAAACATCATCTTTAAAAGGAAACAATCATTGTTCTGAAATTTACTTTAAAATGATATTGATATATTTTCATGTTTTTTTTAATAGGTGAATTTTTCCTGAAAAATCTGGTGGCTAAAAGAAAAACAAAAGCTCTCTAACACTTACCAAGATCACAGGAATGTTTCAAGTTTGATTCCATTTGGTCACAGAGGCGGCAGCAGTATGCCTAGACTCCACTGGACAGCCCTGATTTTTTGTTTTAAGAAAATGTAAATAAGCTGTGCCTATTTAATTCTAGAGATTCATTTGTCTTTTAGCTCATGTTCTTTGTCCCAACAAGCAATGTCTTGCTATGATGCAACCATAAAATACCTTCGTAGGAGTTTATGTGAGCAGTGTATTTTAAAAATATATTAAAAACTTCAAAAAGACTTTTACTAAGTCACTGTTACCTGTATATCATTCCCACACTTCATTTCTGTTTCATGAGGAAACTGCCAAATAGATAAGACTATGGTCAGTTTGCTTGTTGTTGGCACATACTCTTTACAATGATATAACATGGAATAATCTAGATGGGTTTAAGAGTTTGAATGTTGACTCTTGGTATGACTACCTCAGATCTGCCAAATGGTTTTGCACTGATTATTTGTTTAGGACCTCTATGAAATTAAGACTATGATATCCAAAATAGGGAAATATGACCTAAGAATACAATATTAAACGTCTTTTTATAGCTGTTTGCTACATCCATATTTACTATGCCTTTTATTCCTCATTCTACCTGATAAGGTGGGTGTATTTTAGGATAACAATGACCCAAAGAAGGCATGACCTAAATACTAGTACTCAAAATCATCTTTTGACACTGAATCTTGTCTTCCCACTGCCTCTCACAAAGGAAGTTTTTAAATTGTTATAGTGTAAAATTTGTTACATAGATAGCCAATTCTGTTTTGGGTTTCTAAATAAGTATACTAGTTTTATGGAAGTAGTATATAATCTTGAAAATCACATTGTAATTTGACTTAAAGACTGATATATATATGCTTTGATTCACTTTATAGGTACTAATAAATTTGGCCACGTAAAATTAATTCCATCGACTTTAAATGTGAACACCCATGGCGAATACCCTTCTCAAAATCTGTTATTTCACAGGATAAATGGATTATTGCTCAGATTCTGATTTTGGAACATTCTGGATGTCTCCTAATTTTGTACTGTGTAGCCCAATGGTAATGAATCTTTTTTAGCAGAAAAATAATTGTCAAATGAAATTTTCATGGAACCCCAATGTAAAATAATTACAATGACATTAGCATAAGTATATATTAAAGTTTCAGATTTGTAACAACCAATATCAAAATAGTGAATGATAAAATCAGGCTATTTTGATACATACAAATATGAAATTGGGAGTCATGGCTAACATTTGCAGTCTTTGGTCAGCCTCAGCAGTCTAATTCCTTTGTTTTTATATGGTTACACTGAATTGAGAAAAATCTAAGTGATACAGTTAAAAAATAATTATAAAAAATTAAAAATACCTCATCATGCAGTCTCAGGATACCCTTCAGTAAGACTTAATCCAAAAACAGGAAAGAGAAGTAGCAAGAAATGTTCATATCCAAGCGCAATCATGAATTCTATCTTTGGATTTGTTATTCATTCACTCATTGCATGACTGACCATTATACCTGGATCTGTGTGACCAAGTGCCTCGGGCTTGCTGGTCTTTTGAGTGTAGTAATTGTGCTATAGAAGTATGCTCCCTTCACAGCTGTTCAAGAATGGGTAGGGGACCTCCCTGGTGGCACAAGGGGTTAAGCACCACACTATAAGGCATCCAAGGCCACTGCACCACGTGGGGGTGACCCACATGTTATTATTATTTTTTTTAATAAAAAGAAAGGGCAGGCTTGAATTTTAAAGGGCCATGTGGAGCTTTGATCAGCCTAAACTATGACGTGCATTTAAATGCACGGGCGTGGCAGGAGTTTTCCACAAAAATTTTTGCTCAGGCAGCACAAGTCATTGCACTTGGGGTGTCCAATGTATTAAAATTTGATCTGTGCCTATTTCAGTATCTCTGATCTCTTTCAGTAGCACAAATGGCATACTCGAATGTAAGTAATAAATGGACATAGTTTTAAGAAATCAATTAGTATTTGGTCCCCCTGGCTTTTCCAATCTTTGACTCAGCCAAACCTGAAACCCACTTACTGTTTGGTGATAATAAATGTCTTAATGAAGCCAGTTTGAATAGGGGGTTCTGAAAGCTTTGGAATTATTATAATTATTTTATGCTAATAAATGTGAGCACCAGTGGCCTTTGGAAGAAAAATGGAAACAACACCCCCTATCCCCAAGCAAAGATTCAGAGTGAAGAGAGCAAAGTGGCAGGAGCCTCAGCTGAGTGAAATGAGCACAAGCCCCAGAGACTCCCAGCCACTCAGAAGCCACATACACCTCCACTCCCACACACACAAACTTTAACCTACATTTGTGCAACTAAAATGCCATTTGATCTATATTGAAGGTCCGTGGAAACTTCATTTATCTATGATTCTCTCACTAAATTTTTGGCCTTCACATTTAAATCTTCAAGAGCTCTGATTTTTTTATTTTTAAAAATAACATCCTGTTCTTGTTTCCTACTTGCAAGTTCTTCTATTTTTCTCTGAGGATAATTAGTTTTCTCAAGTTGTGGTTCTCTGTATTGTCTGTTTTGACCTCTGCCTTTTGTGTCAAGGTGCTTAATTGACTCTAAGTCTTGGCCTAAGTGCTACTAAGTGATGACCCCCACCCACCACCCCCAAAGCTGACAGGAGGCTGGAGGAGGGGGAAGCTAGTCTAGTGGATAGCACTTCACTGTGGAGATGGTGAGGGATGAGCTGGAATTTTCAATGAGGGATTCCCAAATGTCAACATTATTTCTCTATAGCAATTCAAGCTATCTAAAAGAATCACATAGCCTGACTTGAGGTAGATAAGCTTTGTTGCTGGCTTTGTCAGAGCCAGATGGATAAAGACAAGTGGGAGAGAGTAATGCTAGTCACTTTGTTCAATAGGCTTTATTTAGTTCCCATCCTTCCATTCAGACATCTCTCTGACACCCTCCCAAGTCTGAAACTTTCTGCTTCTGGCCAAAACATACCTCTATACTATGAGAGCAGGGATGTGGTAGGGACTGGGTGTGTCTGACTGTTCAGTCCCTTCAATTCCACCTTTATGGTATTTGGTGCCCCCCAAACTTGAGATCTTCTAAGGGATCTATTACCTAGATTTGGAAGGCAGTTTCTTATGTGGACACTGAAGTTTCTGCTCGCTCTTCTTCATAGTTATTTAGCTTCCCATTGCTTTCTACATTCTAAACATGGGGTGACCTCCCTTATCAACTGATGTGTCCTTACCATCCTCTTTGTCTTCTGTTTATAGCTCTCTTAATCCTATGTTGTCATTTTTGTAAGGTTTCAGGAGAGAATGAAAATAGTATGTCTTTAATCAACAAATATAACCAAAAATCCAGATGAGCTTTTGTTTCCCTGCTGTGCTTTAGGTCAAATGGACAGAAAGCTGGTGTTGGGCTTAGTTTTGGTGCAGAACAATACACATTGCTCTAGTTCTCCCCATACAGCTTCATCAGCTTCTTTGAATCTTTCCTCACTTTTTTTCCCGCCCTGGGTCCGGGTTATGTAGTTGTATGAGGAGGGTAAATGCCAGGCTGCCAGGTCATTCTTCTCTAGAGATGAAATTGATGAGGTAGTTGACTGTTCAGATTCAAGACCTACAGTTAAGCTCCTTTGTGTGCCTTCTCTCACTTCCTTTTGGGTAGGACCTCTGCTAGTCTACCAGCAGGCCTCTTCATCTAACCCTCATACCAGTATTCCAGGAAACAATCCTACTTCAGTCAATATATACCCACCCACTTAATGCTTTCCAGAAATTTCTTTAAGTATCACTGACAGCCTCTTGCTATTCTTTTTTTTTTTTAAGTTTTAATTTATTTATGCATATAAGAACTAGGGGACAGGCCAGAGATGTGGGGGGCAGGCAGTGAGAGGAGTCACCAGAGACAGAGTGGGGAGAGCTGAACTGGGAGATCTATTGAAACACACTGCTGAGGGGAGCAGTGGGTGGGACAGGAGAGGTCTACGGTGCCTGTGGGTCACGTCCCAGGCCAGGGACTGAACTTCTCTACAGTGGCTGTAGATGCTTCATAGTGCTGTGCCTTAATCCATTACTTGCACCACCAGGGAGGCCCAGCCTCTTAGCTATTCTTTTTGTTTTACTGGATTTTACCTCCCTCCCCCTCAGCTGTAAATGCTAATTTAATGGACGTGCATACATCAATGTGTGTTCAGTATGCCACATCGACTGAGAACACTGCTGTCTTAAATAACTGAGTAGGGTTTTCCATGTATGCTATGTTCATTTTCCATGTAGACTATGTTCACAAAATCCCTGATTTTGCAAATTGTGTGGAAAACAACACTTAATTTTCACTTCTCATCTTTATGTTTGCCATTTTGTAGGCTTAGTCTCTACTGCTAGAAAAACATCTCTGGTAGTCCCCTAAGTTTAGTATTACTAATTAAAATGGGTCACCTGCTGCTGTTTTTAAACTCTAGTCTTTCACATAAAAATTTTCAGATAATTCTTCTCTTACCTGGGTGCAAACTATAGTAATTTTATATATATACACAGAGATAGATGTATCTATCTATACATATACACGTATATATATATATACACATACACGTATATGCAACTGAATTTCTAAACTTAAATTCTTTTAAAATGAAACTTTCCCTACCATAATGGGAAATCAGTAAAAAAAAAATTTAATTTCATATGTGATGCAGAGTCTAAAAAATGTTTCCAGTTTCCATAGCCCTCCTATAGTAATTATATTTTTAGTTCGCACATGGTCCATCATCCTGATAAAAATTACATTTCCCTGGGCCTCCCTGGTGGCTCAGGGGTTAAAGTCTCAGTGCTATCAAGCTATTGGCAGCCACTGTGGCATGAGTGCACTCCCCAGCCTGGGAGCTGACCCATCTGGCGCAGCAGACCTCTCCTGTCTCGCCTGCTGCTCCCCTTAACAGTGTGTTTCAGTAGATCTGCCTGTTCTGCTCCCCACTCTGTCTCTGGTGAATCCTCTCACCTTCCCTCCCTGCACCTCTGGCCTACACCCCAATTCTTGTATGCCTAAATAAATAAACTTTAAAAAAAAAAATGTACTGGGCCCTCCTCTGGTGGCGCAGTGGGTTAAGAAACGCACTATGAAGCAAAACGCAGCCACTGCAGCACGAGTTCGATCTTGCCGCCGGCCAGGGAGGGAACCCACATGGTGTAGCAGACCTCTCCTGCTTCGCCTGCTGCTCCCCTCAGGAGTATATTTCAGTCCATCTGCCTGTTCTGCTCCCCACTCTGTCTCCCCACCCCCTGTACTTCTGGCCTGTACCCCAGTTCTTATATGAGTAAATAAATCTTAAAAAAAAAAAAGTATTTACCTAACACAGTCTCCCATGTTACTAGTGGTATATTGTAAAATACATATCATCTATCTTGTGTTCAGCAAAAAAGAAGGGAGGAAAGAGTTAAAGTTCTCTGTATCCAACTTATCCCCTTAAGTTTAAGGTACTTTATCAGTATTAATTTTCAAAGCTGGCACCAATGAATATATTTCTGGGTCTTACTCTAAAACTTGAATACATTGCCAGTTTATGAATAACCACTGGGTTGTTGGAAAAGTCATGAAGCATTTTTGCTTAAAACACAGAATTGGGGCCTCCCTGGTGGCCTAGGGGTTAAGTCTCAGCAACATCACCCTGATGGCCTGGCTCCATCCCCAGCCAGGAGCTGACCCATATGGCACCTCCAACCTCTCCTATCTTGACTGCTGCTGCTCTCACAGTGTGTTTCAGTAAATTCACTTGCTCTGCTCCCCACTCTCTCTGGTTAACTCTCTCACCCCATGCATCTCTGGCCTACACCCCAATTCTTGTATAAGTAAATAAAATCTTAAAAAAAAAAAAAAAACAGAATATTGTGACAACCCGATATATGATAGCATCTAGACTGGAACATGAACTCTGAAAACTAGGATGAATCTTTTCAGTATGACTAAGAAAAGTAGTATCATTTTTTTCCTAAGAAAATAAGTACATTTAAAAAGAAATCTTTCAGTGCTTCCATTTATGATTTCAACCATTTTAATATGTTCAACTCAGGGACAATAAATATTTTCATAGTGTTACGTAAGTATCAGTGTTGATAACTAAATGAAGCCAAAACTCATCCTTGAGTTCAAGGCTTTCTACTGTCTGTCCTTCATTGTCTTCTAGTCTTATTCCTTTTTTACACAGCCTTCCGCTCCAGACCAAAAAAACAAAACAAAACAAAAAACACTTGCTTTCCTCAAACTAGTCTGAATTTCCCTGTATTCATATTTTCATTCCCATGGTTTATTATTTTTTAAAAAGATTTATTTAATTACGCATACAAGAACTGGGATACAGGCCAGAGGTGCGGGGCGGGGCGGGGTGGTGGTGGTGGTGGTGAGAGGATTCACCAGATAAAGAGTAGGGAGCAGAACAGGTGGACCTGCTGAAATATACTGCTGAGGGGAGCAGCAGGTGAGACACGAGAGGTCTGCTGCATCATGTGGGTCAGCTCCCTGGCTGGGAATTGAACTTGTGCTGCAGTGGCTGCGGATAGCTCAGTGCTGAGACTTAAGCCCTTGCGCCACTAGGGAGGCCCCTCCATCACTAATTTAAAACTAGTACCTAATCTATCTTCTTTGGCAAGGTCTCTTTGAGTTATATTCAATCCCTTTATGAGAATATAAAATTATTTAGTGGAATGCAAGAATATTTTCAAGCAGCAATGTAAGCAAATTCTAATGGACAGGTTCATCCTTACTTCAAAGTCTTATGAATAAGGGATCGTCATCATATGATCAAACCTTCGGGTCTTGGGTCTGCAAACTTTTTCTTAATGGGCCAGACAGCAAATAATTTAGGCTTTTCAAGTCACAAGGCAAAATTGAGAACTTTTACAACCATTTAAAATATAACCCCATAAATGTAAAAAACATTGTTAACTCGCAGTGGTTGGCCAGACTTGGCTCATGAGCTGTAGTCGGCCAGTACCTGATCCCTTGGGTAAACTCCCTCTCTTTCTCCCACCATTTGAAAGAATGATGTTATACACTTTTCTCAAAAGAGTAAGGAAGGGTTTTCATCCTAGCCAATGTCATACATGACTCATCAGTTACTTATAAGCTGACAAAAGATACACACACACAGTTGTTTATGCAGAGTATTTTATTTATGCAATTGATATCTGTACAGATATCTGTCCTCATATTGATCTCAGTATTCTGACTGACCCACAATATTCCTAAAAATTCCTACAGGATGAGGCCTATGTCTGTTCAGCTTAGTTTGTACACTCTTAGCAGAGCATAAAAAGCAAATGAACATGTATCATATTCCATTAATAATAAAACACAAGAGAAACAATCAAATATAAGTCAGCAAGAGACATGCACAAAGGCAGATGGAGATAGAGACAAAAATTCTTATTTTAGAATTATGATACATATAATTATGAAATCTTTATAGATGCAGTTATAATTTTTTTGAAATAAAAAAGGAAAAATTACAATGAATAATGAAAATAAAAATGCAAAGTCATGGTAACAAATATTTTTGGCTCTTGGGCTAAAAAATGACTAGTGAAGGTAAGAAGTAAAAGAGAATGAAATACCCCATACTGATTTTCTCTTCATGTTAAAAAAAAAATCTCATATTACATTGATTAGAAATATTTAAAGATGATTTGAGGGGCCTAAATCCAACACATAGGAACATCAACCAAACTATACTTGTAAGGATATTTTTAACATGGAAGCACAGGGAAAATTGTCTAAGCATATACTAAATAAAGGCACAAAAGGCCCCACCCACTTTCTAAATCCAGAGACATGAAATGGCTTGGAAAAACCTTATTCATTAAGCCAGAAACTTCTAGGTCTCCATAACAATCTCTGAAAAGTTAACAGCTTTAGCCCACTATTTAGCATAACAATTTCATGATTTAATATATATATTTAATGACAAGTAAATAAACAAAGGATCAGAAAAACTGAAGACTGCCTTTCCCTTTACACTTTATAACGTGCCTAGGGACATTTTGTAAAGTAAAAAGTGTTCAAAATTTAATTTTTGTTTTTTATAAAAACCAACACCATTAAAATTAACATGATTATCATTTGTTCAATCACTGAGGTAACAATATTATAAAAATATGTAAAAAATACTCTAGGTTCATAATTACCAGATATGCTAATTCCCATATAGCTAGTATAAATTGGATTATTAAAAAAATAGTTTTGCTTCCTTAAAAACACTTGGTTCATTTGCCACTTCATATCAGATTTACTATCCTGAATTACCAAAAAAATTACAAATAAAAATAGCAATGTTTAAACTCTGGGTTTCTTGTTTGGTGGATCCTGAAGACTAAACTTTGGAATTTCACCAGAAGGAGCATATGGAATTCTCTTTGATGACACCTTTTTGCCAATTGTTTCAATCTAGGGAAAAAATAAATTTTAGAAAGAAAATATTAGTATTTACAATACTTAAGTGTAAAAACTTATACAAGTGTAATAAGAGGGGAAAATCTAGCTAGTTTTTTTTGTGCCAGCCACTGCAACATGAGTTTGATCCCCAGCCAGGGAGCTGACCCACATGGTATAGCAGACCTCTCCTGTTTTGCCCACTGCTCCCCTCAGCAGTGTATTTCAGAAGATCCACCTGTTCTGCTCCCCACTCTGTCTCTGGTGAATCATCTCACACACACCCCCCCACCTCTGGTCTATACCCCAGTTCTTGTAAGCATATATATCTTTAAAAAAAATATATATATATATTCCTTTACTTATGTTCTCCTTAGTTGAATAAAACAAGAATAAGAGAAATTTTGTCTCTTGTAAGATGTAAAGATAACATCACAGAGTTTAAGTCATAACTAGAAAATACAGTCATGTTGTTATTAAGGGGGGAGTGGCAGAGACAGTCTTCAAGACCCTTGATGAAGTGTTAACAGATAGCGATGCCTTCTGCTTCTTGCTGCAAGTGAATCTCTCAGGAGAAATGGGCACTGAATCCTAAATTAGAAGGCTCTTCAATAAGTCAGTGATAGGTTAGAGAATCACATCAGATGTTGAACAGCAGATGAGACTTCTCATTACTTCTCCAAGAGAGCAGGTGCAGAGCGGACCCATGCAGCCAGTTCTAAGCATCTCCCCTCTCTGCTCTGCTCAGGGACGATGCTCACAGCCATCTCCTGGCATGTTTCTCTACCTACCGCCACCCCACCTTCTCCTGAGCCTCCCACCCCAGGCACTCTGCTCTGAGGAAATGAAAGGTAGCTCCTTACTAATGCTTTGGGACCACTGGTAGAACTGAAACAGAGGCAACATAAATATACTGCTCTGGGCAGAGGTTTCTTTCAGCTTCTCAGTGTTTTCTAATTGGCAAACTTTGAATTAGAGAAGGGCCAGTACCAAGGAAACACCTTTAAGTTTTCTTTTTAGCACCTGTATTACTCATTCTTCTCTCTCACAGCAGTGGGACAGAGCTGAGCACTCAGCAGGAACAGAATCCCACACCAACATGTGACAAGTATGCCAAGTTTTACAGGTGTTGGCACAATGCATCAAAACATCTGTATGGGGACCAGATTCTGAGAGGTTGATGTGGTGCAGGCAGCTCAGCAGAGCAGTCTTATTGGCTCGTGGGACAAAATAACCATATGCTTCTTGCTTGATCTTCATGATATGCAATAAGGAGGGCACGTTCTGTCCTATCTGATAGGCAACTGACGACTTCCTAAATACTCTGTAAGGGTGATCAACACTTTATGATCTTTAAGTGGCAAATTTAAGGTAGGAGTAGTTACAAAAATCCCAGAGACCTGACCCAAAGCCATGTTTCTCCAGAGTTCTATCAATGCTAACTGAGAAAATATTAAAGCTCTAAAACTCAGCCATTAAAAAGCAAATGGCCCAACAAACAAAGCCAGTCCGGGCCTGTGATTACCTGGAAGCCAATGGTTTGAAGTTCGTGATGAAGTCCATCCAGGACGCGTCGTCCATCAAAGATAAAAGCGGGCTTCAGCATTTTTTTATGAATCCGTTCGTAATCCAGTTCCTGTAAAGACAGAAGCAAAGGAACAGTTAGAACACATAAATGAATAGACACACAATCCCAACTGATATTAGAACACCACTTCTGTTTCCCTTAATACTATTTCTGTCACCTCACCTTAAACATGTCCCACTCGGTGCAAATAACAACCGCATGGGCACCGTCACATGCTTCATAGGGATCCTTGGAAATGGTGACGAGTCGGGACACTAGAACCACAACAGAAAGGGAAAACGGGCGACGGGGAAGGAATTATTTGAAATTACTCATTTTATTTTATTTTTAAAGATTTATTTATTTATGCATACAAGCACTGGGTCACAGGCCAGAGGTGCGGGGAGTGAGAGACTCCACCAGACAGAGTGGGGGAACAGCACAGGCAGACTGACTGAAACACTGCTGAGGCGAGCAGCGGGCAAAGCAGGAGAGGTCTGCTGAGCCATGTGGATCACCTCCCCAGCCGGCGGCAGGGATCGAACTCATGCTACAGTGGCTATTGTTTGCTTCATAGTGCATTGCTTAACCCACTGTGCCACCAGGGAGGGCCAAATTAAGCATTTTAATACTGGGATTGCAGGAAGTACTGAAGTCTGCCAGAATGGAATGGTCGAGCTGAATGTGAATAGGGTTAATAGTAGGGGTCTGCAGGACCCCTACTTTTGCCCCCGAAGGATCTTCTTTGCACCTCTGGGGCTTGTTAGGTTATACTGGAAAACCATTAGACTAACCCTAAGCTGAACATTTCAAATCAAAGCTGATTAAAAAATGCCTCAGAGTTTTTTAATTTTAGAGAAATGAAGTTGGTAAGAGGGCCTAACCAATGATGTGAATGATTAAGAACTAAATAACTAAAAGTTTCTGGAGAACAAGTTTGGGGGCCTGTACTTATAATGATGCATGAAACTCAAAGCCTTACCTTGGTCATCCTCTGAAACTCCCGGATGAGAAAGATCCACGACTATTTGTTCCCTTGGTACTTTTGGATCATATATATGTAGGTGTGCACCTTCATCCATCAAATATTTGCTGATATATATACTAGAAGATTCTCTAAAGGTAAAAAAAAAAAATCAGGATTACTAATCTTTTAAATGACATATATTTTAATATTTAGAAGGTTCAATATATAGATAAGAATCTATAGTGAGAAAATCGCTGTTATTTTTATTTCTTATACTATATATACGCACAAGTATTTCACACAATCCACCAAAAATCAAAATAAAATGAGGAGTTAACACTCTCAAAGGGGTTGACATATTTTAAAGAACTGATACCTTGTATCACCAGTGTCCTTTTTGAATGCAAATCCCAAAATAGCTATCTTCTTATCAGTCACTGTATTAAACAGACTGTCTATAATCCGGGAAGCGAACCTCCTTCTCTGGTAGTCATTCATATCTATAACCTGGAATTACAAGTGGGAAGCAATCAGTGAATGAGGTGCATGCAGCGTATGCCAGTCATGGCTCAGAGTTCTGTGGTGAGTACTACTATATGGATGAAAGAAATTAGAAAAAGACAAAAAGATGAACCAAGCTCTTCAGTATTACAGATGTAAAAACTTTTTAAAAAGTGTTACCCTCCCTTAAAGGCATCCTGGTCATTTTCATTTCAATTTCCTGCACATCAAGCTGAAATGAATGTAAAGATGGGGAGCAAAGCTAGGTTTTGATTGTGAAAGCATTTGAGGGTCTGGCTGAAGGCCAGCCTAAGCAAGGCACAGTGAAGACAGTCTTCTTAGTTAATGTCGCCAGACTGTTGGAAACGAAGCTATAAGCAGTTTGGTCCCAAAGTACTTCCCCTCATAGGTTTATGCCCACCCCCTCACCAAAACTTTGTGAGTAGAAATTGGACTGAGTCGGGGCCTCCCTGGTGGCGCAGTGGGTTAAGCAATGCACTATGAAGCAAATTGCAGCCATTGCAGCACGAGTTCGATCCCTGCCTCCGGCAGGGGATGTAACCCACATGGCACAGCAGACCTCTCCTGCCTCACCACTGCTCCCCTCAGCAGTGTATTTCAGTAGATCTGTCTGTTCTGCTCCCCACTCTGTCTCTGGTGAATCCTGTCACCCACCCACATACCTCTGGCCTGTACCCCAGTGCTTGTATGCATAAATAAATAAATCTTTAAAAAAAAAAAGAAAGAAATTGGACAAAAAATGGACAGAGTTACAGCTGCCTCTGGTTGAGCCACAATACCATGAATATTTGGCACAGGTTTTATTTAACTTAATAAATTTTTAAAAAGATATACTTATTTATGCTTACAAGAACTGGGGTATAGGCCATGTGTGGGGGGATGATAGATTCACCAGAGACAGAATGGGGAGCACAACAGGTAGATTGACTGAAGTACACTACTGAGAGGAGCAGCGGGCGAGGCAGGAGAGGTCCACCACACCATGTGGGTTACCTCCCTCCCCAGGATCTAACTCGTGCTGCAGTGATTGGATGCTTCATAGTGTGTTACTTAACCCCTTGAGCCACCAGGGAGGCCCTGGCACAAGTTTTAACTGAATGTTATGAGAGTAAAAATCTCTGATCAGCTAACCTGTTCCTCTTCTATGAGTTTAAAACAAGATATCATATTGATGATCAGATAATATAAGAGATTTTTTTTTTTTAACACTCTAAAGCTTCTAGGGGCCATCACCAAGCAAGAGCACTTGGGCAATGGTCAAATGTGTTGCAAAAGCAAGCCTTTATCTGCATTTCCCCCACAATGGACAGCAAGATCAAGTCATCTTGCTAGACTGAGTGAAATGAACTTAAAAGTTTATATGTTTTTATTAAAAAAAAAAGTACATTTACTTATATTCCCACTCACAGCCAAAATCTGAAAAATTACAAGTTGGGAAAAAATATTTGGGGAAGATATGTATCCTAGCACAGTTTTCTCATCTATCAGTGGGGGATAATATTAGACAACATAGATAAAATTAGTGATGTGAATAACATGAGGTTGTATATACAGAAGTGTTTAAAAGAGTGCCTGGCACAGAATAAGGATGCAATAAATTTGACACTATTCGCAATTTGGAAAGGATTTCTAATTTTAGTCCTGTGAATTTCAATGGGACAAAACAAAAATTATAGGCAAGCCACCTGAAGGGCATTACAATACATGTCTTCCTTAATTTTGATTTCATGCCTTTCAAGATAAAGAAGAATTATAATTAAGAATAATAATTTTCCTTTACTGTGGGATTAAATTTTGCCATAAAGTTAGAAGAAATGCTGGTTTAGTAGAAACTGCCATCATAGTTGATTAGTAAAGACAAAAAAATAAAACACAAAAACCCCAATAAGTAAACTTAAGATAAATTGAATAATAGTTGAGTTACTGGAATAAATAAATCTTACCCAATACTTTTCAAAGAATAACAGGTTTTAATTAAGGTTAATCAAAAGTTATTGACTATAAAAATACCTGCTGCCAATAACGAGCTACTTCAGGCAAATTCAGAGCCTCACAGAGATAGACCAAGTTCAGAACATCCTTTTGAAAGCAGCTCCCACCAAAACCTGAAAAAAAAAATGACATGACAATATTTTCACTTAAGAACCATAAACCTGGATCATGTGACAAATCTGTCATAGTAAATCATGCTACAATTCCTGAGTAACACTTGAAAGTTGGTGGGGTGACACACTGTATGAAATTTGCAAGCAACTAATTAACCCAATACATAATTTTCAAATAATTTTCTAGCTAAAGCTTTATTATGGCTATGTTTTCCATTTTTCCCTCATTCACCCGGTATCACTGACCCACATCTCTTACCCTAGCATGAGGCTGTCAAATGTTTATGGATCAGATATTTTAAATATGTCTCTAGCACAACGACTCAACTCTGACTCTGTAGCTCAAAAGCAGACATAGACAATCAAATCAGCATGTGCCCATAAAACTTTGTAAAGCACGTGTGAGTTAGGTTTGGCTTGAGGACTGCAGTTCGCCCATCCTTGTTCTAGTGCAATGCAGTGCAATACACATACAGGGGCGCAGGGTAGGGCCGTTAACACCTAGCCGCTGATCGGCTGTAGGACTGATCAAGTTGCAAAAATTTCCCTGATCCTCATTCTTCTCTATAAAGGAGATATCAGCACCTTCAAAACAGGTTATAAGGATTAACAATTACTGAGATATAAAATTACTGGGTGAGGAGTTAGTATATAATTTCAATAAAATAATAGCTAACTTTTTTGGAGGGGTGGTAAAAAATAGTAGCTAATCTTATTAAAGAGTAGGTAGGATAAAAATAAATAGAAAAGGCCAGGGAAATATGTAGTGGAAAGTGGCATAAGTCCCAGAAATACAGACAGGACCACCTATGGTCCAATCCATATACAAGATTCTACTTACTTTTACCTTACATTGCATTACCTTACTAATTTATATGTAAAAATACAGTCAATTCTTATTCTTGATAGTTACAGTCTGCAACATTACCATGAGTTGTGAACTAGCAAACACTGAAACACTGTTCCTTAGAAAAATACAGGATCAAGTTTCAATGAGCTTCTGGTCACATTTTTGTCAACCAATTGATACCTAATTTGTTTGATGGGTATTAATGTTTATTGTTGTATCATTACCGATGAACTCATAGCCCAAAGTACTATAATCCATGCCTGAATGAAGCTTATCTAATTATATTTTCTCTGTAAGATGCAGTAGAGCCTCTGGCACTTCACAACACTAGGCAGCAGTACCTCAACAGTCTGTGTGAGAGCCATTTCAATCACCAACAAAAAGCACAAAAAATGTGATAAATGTGGCATTAACAGAATACAAAAAGAGCAATTGTTTATAGGATGAAATAAAAAAGCAAGAGCAATGCCTTATTCAACTTCACCTGGGAATGCAACTACAGAGGGACTCAAAATTTTTGCAATTTGTTTATGTCTGCCAAAAACTAAGAAAGGGGACCTCCCTGGTGGTGCAATGAGCTAAGCAATGCACTATGAAGCAAATTGCAGCCACCGCAGCACAAGTTTGATCCCTGCTGCCGGCCAGGGAGGTGACCCATATGGCACAGCAGACCTCTCCTGCCTCACCCACTGGTCCCCTCAGCAGTGTGTTTCAGTCCATCTGCCTGTCCTGTTCCTTGCTCTGACTCTGGTGGATCCTCTCACCCCCCAACCGCTGGCCTATTTGTGTTTGCATAAATAAATAAATTTTTAAAAATCAACAACCATGAAAGCGCCACAACTATTGGCTGTAGGTTACAAATAAATATTGGTGGGTAGACGAATTCATAAGTACATAATCCACAAATGATGAGGATCGACTTTGTTTCACCTTATAAAAACCACTGGGAAAAGCAAAAAATAAGGACTTTTTCCTTTCTTGCTTCAAGAAGGTGTGACACGAGTATTTCCTATGTGGCCTCCAAACTTAGTTTTCCTAAATGCTCTCAGTAAATACAAATTCACTCTTCCTAAAGCACTGAACTGTTTATCTGACTACTCAGTCAGTAACTATAAACTATATAAGCAACTATATCAGCAGGAATTTCACTTAGAAAATCCCTGATAGGTTGAAGGCTACCTGTATACATATTTTGAGGTATTAAATTAAAACCTAAATAAACCAAATTTATGTACAGAAAAATTTCCATTTACCAACACTGGCTTTCAGAAACTTATTTCCAATTCTCTGGTCCATTCCAATGGCTGTGGCCACCTCTTCTACATCAGCTCCTGTTGCCTCACAGAGGGCGCTTATAGAGTTAATGCTGCTGATCCTCTGGGCAAGGAAAGCATTTGCTGCCTGGGGGGAAAAAATGAGTATGATGAGCTAAAATACTAATTTTATACATCTAGATAATATGTCACTGAACTGATGCAAACTAGATAAAAGGAGGTACAAAAGTTACTGATGGACTCAATTTTTTCTTTTATATTAAAAGGGCAGGTTTATTATGAAAAGAGAAGGAAATCAAGGACGCTTGCACAGTCACAAGCAGGCAGAAAGAGCTGCCCCTGAAAGGGACAGGTTTGTTAAAAGAGAGGCCTGCACAGTCACAGGGGGCAGCCCTGGGTGAAGAAATATCTCTGCCGCCTTGCAAAGGGAGAAGGCTGGTGAGGAGAAACACCTGCACAGGTATTTCTTATATGCATAGGCACAGGCAGACAGGAGAGCTCTGCTGATGGACTTAATTTGAGGAAGCGATGGATGGGCTGCTAAGGGAAATATTTTAAATTAAAGAAGAAAGATGAGAGGGCTTCTCTGGTGGCACAAAGGGTTAAGGCACAGCACTATGAGGCTGTCTGCAGCCACTGAAGTACATGATCCCTGGCCAGGAGGGACCCACATGGCACAGCAGACCTCTCCTGCCACGCCCACTGCAGTGTTTCGGTCAATCCACCTGTTCTGCTTCCCACTCTGTCTCTGGTGGATCCTCTGACCCCTGCACCTCTTGCCTGTACCCCAGTTCTTATATACATAAATAAATCTTTTTTTTTTAAAGATGAGTATGAAGGATAGCAAGAGGAGGGAAAGAGTAATTTTTAAATTAGTATTTTAATGTACCCTTCATTTCATTAACATTTTAGACAGTTCCAGAATATCATATGCTCTGATAGTTGATCCCCCTTATAAAATTATTTATAATATACAAGAATATTATCTCCAAAATTTGAGCTTTTATTAATAGTAAGAAAACTTATCAAGTTTAAAAGAAATAAGTCCTTGGCTTTAAATTTAATGGAGAGTTGATGCCATATACCAACCAGTTTGGAAAGTTCTGAAGACCAAGTGTTAGTGGTGAGAATCTTTTCTCTAGGAACCCAGTGCTCATACACAGCACACAGTGCCTGCACAGCTTTCTGACCCTCGGGGGTCTCATCTCCTCCAATCAGTACTCTGTCTGGGTTCTTTAGGTCCTTGATGGCTGTTCCTTCTGCCAAGAATTCAGGGTTGGACAGCACCTGGAATCCCAAGGTCAAGGAATGGTTAAGGCTAGAATGAATGCTGAGCAACTTTAAGCATTCAATATTTATCAAAACATAAAAAGAACTAGATTCTAATGCTCCTTTTTTTTTAATACCTGTAAATTCAAATTGGGTTTTGTATTTGCATCAAATATTCGACGAATACTCTCTGCTGCCCGCACTGGAACTGTGCTTTTCTCAGTTACAATTTTGTATCCATGGGAATTTTGTACGATGCGTCTAGCACAAGCTTCAATATATTTCAGATCTGCTGCGCGGCCTTTGCCCATTCCATAGGTTTTTGTTGGAGTGTTCACCTGATGGATGAAAGGACATGAGATTAATAACACAGTGCATAAGATAACGAGTGATTGATTTCAAGATATCCCCTGGACTATCAATGAACAACAGGTGAAGTGGGAAACTAGCTATCATCAGTAACCCTGATTTAACCCTGTTCCAAAGAAAAAATACATTATATAATCACAGAAGCAACAGCTTGAAGCATCTGCAGAAAGCATTCAATACTTTTTTGTTGAGAAGCTGCCTTATGTATGTTAGATAAAAAGGCAGGTATGTTCTAAACTAAGACCTAGAGATGTAAAGATGAATGAAATAGTGTTTTCCTAGAGGAGTTCATACTCTGAAATGAGATATAGGGTTTTATTATCTTCACCTTTAAAACTAAACTTAAACTCTTTCTACTCTTTTTTTTTTTAAGATTTATTTATTTATGCATACAAGAACTGGGGTATAGGCCAGAGGTGTGTAGGGGGCGGGGGTGAGAGGATTCACCAGAGACAGAGTGGGGAACAGAACAGGCAGATCAATGGAAGTACACTGCTGAGGGGAGCAGCAGGCTAGGCAGGAGAGGTCTGCAGCGCCATGTGGGTCCCCTCCCTGGCCAGCGGCAGGGATCAAACTCATGCTGCAGTGGCTGCAGTTTGCTTCATAGTGTGTTGCTTAACCCACTGCACCACCAGGGAGGCCCCTCCTTTCTACTCTTATTTACAAACCTATAGCAAGTTTTTAAAATAAAAAATATGTGCAGTATCACCTAAAAATGCTTTCTTGGCTCATAAAAGCTAAAGATTATCTAGCATATCTAAATGCTAGATACAATGTAGATTACAATGCAGACAAAGGTTATCAAGTAGAAAGAAAAGTAAACCCTGAGTTCAGAACCTAAGTAATTAGTTTTGGCTTAACTGTATTATGTAACCTTGGGAAAGTGTGGTTGCCTTTGTCTCAAAGATCCAGTTGGACAGTGAGGCTATCAGTCTCTCTAAAGCCTAACAAATGAGTTTATGATGATTTGATAAAAATGAAAGTGCTCTAAGAAAATTTCCAATTCTATACAGGAATAAGTTTTGAACCAGTAGTAAAAGGCACCAATTCTCTTCTCTAGACAAGCTTATAACCTAATGGGATACTAACTAAAGGAATCTAGTAAAAATAAATCAATACTTGAAACTGAATTGAGGTAAGACAAGGGAGAGAAAAAATTGTTTATATGCATGGAAAAAATGAGGAAAAGACTTAAATGTGGGAGTCAGGGTGTAATGGCGTGCAGCATAGGGAAAGCATAATTTGTTGGGTATGGCTTCTCCAGGTGAAGGAGCACTGAAGACAGTTGCAAACTGAGCGTATAAAACTATTCCTGTCTGGAATTTGCCTAAAAATAACCTGAGGAAGGAGGAAAGGGAATCAATAAATGAAACAAGATTACTCATGACAATTGTTGACTTTTAAAAGAGAATGGGTACACAAGTTCACTATATTACTGTCCTCATGTTTTGTGTAGTTTGATATTGTCCATAATGAAAAGTTTCTTACAAAAACACAAAAAACTTATCCAGAAAGTGATGGAAACTTGATGGCAGATCCTGCTATCTATAAGAAGAAGCTGCTCAAACATGCACATAAAGTGGTGCCTGGAAAGATTCAGGGTAGCTCAGGTTAGATGAGCAGAGAGGTAAGTGGAAAACCAGCTATTTGTGCCAGAACACCCTAAAGTAGACTCTACTATTTGAAAATAGATCTTTTTAAAATATTATTTTCACAGAAAATTCCTCTGCTCCCATTCCAAGTACGAGTTATTCAAAAGTTAGACTAAGATAACTTGTTGATTTTCTCCAAGTATACTCCAAAATATTTTTTCATTTTCTTTTTTTTTTTTAAGATTTATTCATTTATCATACAAGAGCTGGGGTCATACAAGGCCAGAGTCACAGGAGGTGAGATGATTCACCAGAGACAGAGTGGGGAGCAGAAGAGGCAGATGGACTGAAATACACTGCTGAGGGGAGCAGTGGACGAGGCAGGAGAGGTCTGCTGTGCCATGTGGGTCCCCTCCCTGGCCGGGGATGGAACTGACGCTGCTGTGCTGTGGATGCTTCACAGTACGGTGCACAACCCGCTGAGCCACCAGGGAGACCCTATTTTTTCATTTTCTATGTCTCTATCCTGACTTTCTGCAAACTTAAATAGAGAATGTGTAGGTGAGTCATAGATGCTGCATGGTTTTCTCTGAAGTAATTGAGGCTTAAAAGAGAGATTGAATTGGTAACAGGGTTTTACCACTAGCTTCCTTGCCACTTTTTTCTGGGATTCACATAACCTCACAGTACTTCTTCTGTCTCACCAGTCAAAAAGCAACCCCTTACTGCACAGACTGCAATCCTTAATAACACGTACATTCAACTAAACAGCATCTGCTCTCTTTGCCTTGTTTCTTTTCCTTATCTCATGAGATCCAGTCAGCGCTCATACCACAGGCTCTCCCTTTACTCCTTAAGGCCCTAAGGTCTTGAGTCATATAAGACACCTAGCTCAGTCGCCAAAGGGCAACACTATAATATCACACAGAGTATTTATTTATTTTTAAAAATTTATTTTTATTTATTTATGCATGTAAGAACTGGGTATAGGCCAGAGATACAGTAGGGGGGTGAGAGGATTCACCAGAGGCTAGGGAGCAGAATAGGTGAATCTACTAAAATATACTGCTGAAAACAGTGGGCGAGACAGGAGAGGACTGCTGCACCATGTGGGTCAGCTCCCTGGCTGGGGATCTTACTCATGCTGCAGTGGCTGGAGATAGCTTGATAGCACTGAGACTTTAACCCCTGTGCCACCATAATCCCTGTGCCTCCAGGGAGGCCCCTATTATAGTAGATGGTTACTGGGAAAGCAAGAAATAAGTTATGTTAGTTCTAATAAAGGATTACCAGAGTTTAGATCCAAATGCTGGTTCCATATTTTCATTACACAGGTAGAACAGTTCAGTCATATTATAAGCTAATGATGGGCCTCCCTGGTGGCGCAGTGGGTTAAGCAACACACTGTGAAGCAGACCGTAGCCACTGCAGCTCGAGTTCAATCCCTGCTGCCGGGCCAGGGAGGGAACCCACATGGCGCAGCAGACCTCTCCTGCCTCTCACTACCCTCAGCAGTGTGTTTCAGTCAGTCTGCTTGTTCTGTTCCCCGCTCTGTCTGGTGAATCCTCTCACCTCCCCCAACTCTGGCCTGTACCCCAGATCTTGTGTGCATAAATAAATAAATCTTTAAAAAAAAAAAGCTAATGGTATCTGTGGTCAATCCTGATAACCTAACCAACTTATGCAAAGTTACAATTCAATTAAATGACTTGGAAGATGAAGTCATATATGACATTCATATCTAATTCATAGTTCATATATAGGAGATGTTCATAAGTATACAAACTTATAAAACTCTTTACCTCTATCAACTAGTGAAAACAATAAATAATAAAACAAATATACACTATAACTGCATGTGCCCACATTACCAGCACTTCCTAATTCTGGATCTCAGACTAGAACTTTCTCTGAATGTATTTGCTCAATGACCTGTGATGTCATATTTTACCAGATGATTATAGGGTTTGGTAAAGTGTAAGACATAGTTTATTGACAGCCAAAATTCAACTGGACAACTCTCTACTAGGCAATGCTATAGTTTAATATCAATAGATTTACTGTTAAAATACAATGAAACTTCCATATGGATAAGAATATATTAACATTCACACAAAGGAAAGTACTTACAGAAATAAACACAAGGTCAGCTTCTTTAATGGCATCATCAATATTGGTAGAAAAAAATAAGTTTTTTCCTCGGCAGGATTCTACCACTTCTTTTAGTCCTGGCTAAAAAGAAAAAAGGAGTTGTGTATGCCAGTCATGTGAAATAACTCAGTAATATAGAGTTATATTTGTTAAAGGGTAAGATTATAATTTAAATGTCAAGACTTGCTCTAAATAATAACTTTGTAGAAAAATCAAAAATCATTTACCAAAACCATTAAGTGTACATTATGTAACATTACTAAATAAAGCAAACTTGCCTTAATTTTCATAACTGAAACAGAAGCATTTTTTTGTTATTCTGATAACATTGGTTTATACCACTGGATGTGCCAGCAGCTCATTTTAATGCTGTGTCATTGCTTACTATATGCCAGCTCGATAAATATTAACTCTATTATCAACACAATTATCAGACAATTCAAAGTCTTCCATAATTTCAAACAAACATTTGATTTTGCATTATCATTATGAATACAGGTTTTTACTTCCCAGAATTCAAG
Organism: Galemys pyrenaicus; assembly: GCA_019455555.1. Classification (NCBI taxonomy): domain Eukaryota; kingdom Metazoa; phylum Chordata; class Mammalia; order Eulipotyphla; family Talpidae; genus Galemys; species Galemys pyrenaicus. The sequence goes on along the minus strand of JAGFMF010011678.1, from coordinate 6,071,918 downwards.
CATACAACTAATTGTGAAATAGTCAATATTTAATTTCCATATAAACTATTTTTTTCTAAATCAGTAATTGCTATTTCCTTATCATTAAAGTGGTCATCTTACCCAAAGAAATACACAGACTTAATGTAACCTCTCAAAATTTCAAGTTTTCTCCAAGGAAACAGAACAAACTATGCTAAAGTTTGTATGGAGCCACAAGAGACTCTGAATAGCCAAAGTTATTCAGAGAAAAGGGAAGAAAAGAGGCACTAGGTTTCTAAACTTCAAATTCTACTACAAAGCAATAATAATCAAAATAGTATGGATTTGGACTAAAAATGGACACCAAGATAAATGGAATGAATTGAGTGTCCAGAGATAAACTCAACTTATCTGAACAGTTAATTTATGAGAAAGGAGTTAAGAACACACAATGGAGAAAGGAAAGTCTCTCCTACAACTGGTGATGGGAAAATTGGATGACCACATGCAAAAGAATGAAACTAGAACACTCCCTAATACACCAAAAATAATTCCAAATGAATAAAAAACTTGGATGTGAAACCATAGAATACATATCCCAACTCTTCATGCTTTTGTTCTCTCTAGACCTAAGATCAACACATATATCCTTTTTTCTTGCACTTTTTGACTTCTCTCCTCTTTACCTGATTTAGTATGTTCTATCTTTTAACAATCATAGAAAAAAATAGAAATAAAAGCACTGCCTTTACCTGTATCCCTCCCCAGTGACTACCCCCCTTTACTCCCTCGAAATTAAATATAAGTCTTACTCCTTTCCTGCACTCACTTTCTTCCTCAATCTTCTATCATTTGTAATTGTTCTTGAAAAAGTTACAATAGCCCTCATATTACCAAATTTATTTATTTATTTTTCAAAGATTTATTTATTTATGCATACAAGAGCTAGGGCACAGGTCAGAGTCCAGGGAGGTGGAAGGATTCACCAGAGACAGAGTGGGGAGCAGAACAGGCAGACTGAGCGAAACACACTGCTGAGGGGAGCAGTGGGCAAGGCAGGAGAGGTCGGCTACACCATGTGTGTCCCCTCCCTGGCCAGCGGCAGGGATCGAACTCATGCTGCAGAAGCTGTGGTTTGCTTCATAGTGCTCTGCTTAATCCACTGTACCACCAGGGGGGCCCACATCATATTACCAAATTTAATGAATGTCTCAGTCCTTGTTTCTCCCATACTTGGCACAGTTGAGAAGCTTACTCACATACTGATCGCTGTGTTAGTAACTCATGATCTCACGTAATGGCACAAGTTGTGCACACAAATCATGCACCCAGTCATACGAGCCAGACATAGATATCATTCCAGATTACTTCATCTCCTACATCCTTCTTTTTTTTTTAAGATTTATTTTATTTATTTATGCATACAAGAGCTGGGGTGTAGGTCATAAGTGTGGGTCTGTGTGTGTGTGTGGTGAGAGAGGATTCACCAGAGATAGAGTGGGGAGCAGAAACAGGTATATCTACTGAAATTCACTGCTGAGGGGAGCAGTGGGCAAGACAGGAGAGGTATGGCTGTGCCATGTGGGTTACCTCCCTTGCTGGGGATTCAATGAATGCTGTAGTAGCTGCTGATAGCTTCACAGTGCTTATGCCCTTATGCCACCAGGGAGACCCTCCTTCATCTTTCTTATATAATAATCATGTCCTATCACTTTTCCTTCTAAGTCCATCTCTAAATAATCTAGTGAGTCTAAGTGGATACAATAAGAGCAGAACAACTTTTAAGGAGGCTGGGTACTAAAAAGAAGATGTTAAATATTATAATTTCATACATTCTCATTTCTCTATCATGATTAAGGCCATGATTAAGATAGTTCCCAATAAGTGCTTCCTGACATGAAAATGTGACATTTACAATGAAAAACCTATGCCATAGATTTTTATAGCAACTTTGAAAACAAATAGTTATTTGGTTGTATACTTAAAAGTACATTATAGGATAAAGATTTATCAGAAGAAGGTGATTGCAAAGGCATCCAAGGTTTCTCTAGAAATAAAAATATTTCTTTGCCTTGTCCAAAGTAGGTCAATATAAAATGACAACTAGTAACAATAAAGCAATTCAGAAAGCAGTATGGACTCCAGTTAAACCTGCTGATCACTTTTCTTTCATATTTCTACTTCCTTGACATTTCACCTAATAGTTCACATCTTTAGTATAGTTAAGGAAATGAGTAAGGATAGTTAATTTTACAACATAAAGATGGAGCAAAGACCTAATATATTTTTGAAAATGGGTGACTGAGTCACATGATTTCTTGCTTTTATAAACATAACTATACAAAAATAATCTATTTTCTTTCAATTCACAAATTTCTTTCTTTTTTTTTTTTAAATGAATTATTTATTTATGCATACAAGCACTGGGGTACAGGCCAGAGGTGCGGGGAGGTGAGAGAGTCCACCAAACAGACCAGGGGGCAGAACAGGCAGATGGACTGAAACACATTGCTGAGGGGAGCAGCAGGCCAGGCAGGAGAGGTCTGCCTGCGCCACGTGGGTCACCTCCCCAGCAGGCAGCAGGGATCGCACTCATGCAGCAGTAGCTGCGGTTTGCTTCATAGTGCGTTGCTTAACGCACTGCGCCACCAGGGAGGGCCCAATTCACAGATTTCTTAAGCAAGTATCCTTAACAACTAAGAAAGACATGAAAATTAGAATGCTAAAATTTGTTACTCGCTAAAAGGAAATTCACTCCACCTGCCAGAAAGATTTCTTTTAGAATTTTAAATAGCAGTGCCATCTTTTAAACTCCAAAGTCAGTTGGGTTTTATAAAAAGATTCTATTCCCTTTGTAAGCTACACTAAATAGTGAGGAACTAAAACAGCTATGTATATTATCATCATCTAATTTTCTGGATAGACACATTAAAGATGAGATCAAAAGAAAACTTGAAAGACCAAATATAACCATTAAATAAAGGCAATACAATTATGTAATTTCAGTGTTCTGAGATCCATGACAATGCTTCTTTTTTTTTTTTAAAGATTTATTTATTTATGCATACAAGCACTGGGGTACAGGCCAGAGGTGTGGGGGGGTGAGAGGATTCACCACAGAGAGCGG
>JAGFMF010011678.1:6051092-6064815 GCA_019455555.1 Galemys pyrenaicus | reverse complement strand
CTCCCTGCTCTCTGTGGTGAATCCTCTCACCCCCCACACCTCTGGCCTGTACCCCAGTGCTTGTATGCATAAATAAATAAATCTTTAAAAAAAAATCTTCAATAAACTTTAATAAGAAAGATATTGATACACTGTCAGTGCTACACTTTACTTGACACATATATCTTTTGGTTCCATTTTATATTTCCACTTTTATGTACCTTTTAACCCTCTACTATGCTGTCAGGGAAACAGAAATATTTACTTACTGAATGAGTCAGTTTGAAATAAATTTTTACTGCTGTACTTTGGGAAAGTCACAACAAACCAGCCATTCAAAAACTACTCTTCAAGCACAAGGGACTATGGTAATGGTGCATGATTGAATTGGTGGTGGAAATTCTATGGGGACTACAACTAGGAAAGAAAGCAAGCAGTGTAAGAATAAATAAATAAATAAATAAATAAAACTGCCACAAACATTCAGAAAAACCCCAAAAACTACTCTTCGTCTAAAATTTTATGAGTTCTGATCAATATTTCAAGCTAGATTACTAACAAATAGGGGAGTTCCTACTACAAACTAAACTGAATCTAATTCCTCTACTTGCCAATCCTCTTCATTATATTCTGCACAGCTACTCACCCAGTAGTTAAGACAAGGAGTTTATAGCTGGATACATCAACTTCACATGCCATCTTAGTCATTTCCAAAAATTAAATACTAAGAGGTGATCGACCCAAGGGAGAAAAAAATTAATCAGTGAGAGTGTTAAAATTATATCTAAAGGGTATCATTATAAAGCTGTGGAAATACAAGAGGGAGGTTGGAATATGCTTATTAGATATAGATTTTATCTCAGAGAAGAGTACAGCAATGGAAGAGAAATAAGATTCTTTCTGTGAGCTGTCCATCATTAACTTACCTTAAACTAGTTGCGGGGTTATTAACATACACATCTGAGACGAGACAGTAAGCTCTTTCATTTCTAGAAGCCCCCTGACAAACAGATCAGACTACTGTTCTCCATTTCTTAGGGGATCTTTAAAAACTCAAAGACTCACTGTGTCTTTGAGGTGAATCAATGGACAGATACTTCTCTGTATACGGGTGAATAGCTCCCTACCAGTGAATCTCTCCTTTCTATGTGCCAGAATTCTCAATCCTACTCAATAATCTTCCTTTTATATAGGAGGTATAATATTTCAAGGTCTCACACAAACTTGATCTCGTGAAGCACCCGAAAAAGGCCTACCCTAACATGAAATCCAGCAATTATATGGTGTGGATTCCAGGAGAGTCCATACAGATGTTAGGATGGAATGTCGTAGGACGCCGCCCTCAGAGGGGCTTTCTGGCTTCTTCTGGTTTAGTTTCTTAAGAAGGGCGATCAGTAGTGTGAGGAAAGCAGGAGGTCCCTAAGTAAGAAGGCGTCCAACACTAACAAAAGACTAGGGTTCTGAGAACAAATGGAGTCCCTAACCGGAGAACCACTCCTTCAGTGCGCGTTCAACCTCCTGGGGTACCGGGGAAATCTCATTTGTTTCGAGTCAAAAAGTGAAGAAAAGGAGAAAAACAAGCAGTTGGAAGACCCGCGAGTCTAGAATAAAAAGCTCAAGTTATCCCATGGCCACAACTGCAGATTCAAAAGGCGCTTCCCGCCTAGAGCCCGAAAAGGAAATGGGAGCAGTGTCAGGGGAAGCCTGGACCGAGGTCAGGGACGACCGCGAAAAAACCAACAGCTCCTCCGCGCCCCCGCCACGTCCCACGAGGACCCAGCAGCATCTCGACCCGTCAGCAGGCCTGCCCAGGTAAAGGCGCTTACCTACGTCCAAACACCGAGCCCGGTGGCCGCTCGTATCCCGATAACTCGGACAGCTCCTAGCTTGGGCCGCGCTGCTGCAGCTCCTGCACTCGCGCAAAGCTCCGCCTGCTCTCCCCTTGCAGCACACCCTGCCTCAGGCTGCAACGCGCCGCACCCCAATTACCGAGCCGAGCCTGTATTTAAAGGCTTCAGTCCAAGAAGGGGGAGGACGCGTTGCCCGCCAGCCGGGCCTCCGTGATGCCTGGCCCTCGTCGCATCTCGTCCCCACCCCACGCCACTATAGGCCCGGGGTCCGGCACTATAGGCCCAGGGTCCGCCCCTATTTCCTAAGGGGCCCAGACTTGGTGGGGAATGGGGCGGGGCGGTCTTGGCCGAGTGGGTCCCGCTCCCTGAGAGGATGGACGAATCCGCTCGGGCCAGCTCACGGCCCCGCCCCTCCCGTGAGAGGCGATGGGCGGGGCTGCGTGCGCGCCGGGTCCATTGAGGCACTAGGGGTTGGACCCAGACGGGAGTCCTGGTTCGAGTCTCTTGCGAAAGTCCAAGGCCCCCCGCCTTGCTGTCTAGACCCGGTCTCTAGAAGGTCGGCGCGGAGGTGGGGCTTCTGGCGCTCCAAATCAGCCAGACTCACGCTGCGGGAGTACGAGGCGGGCTGCGGCGCTAGGGGACCGGAAGGTCCCGGTTCTCCTTCCGGTCTCCCCAGTAGCCTGGAGGGTGGCCTCCTCCTTTGTACCCCTGGACCCTGCACGTCGGAACCGGCGATTACTCCCCTCCCACACCCCCCAGACCCCTGGGTCCACCGCGCCCTTCGGGCCTACGGCCCAGGGTTTAGTCAGATCCTGTTTGACCCGCTGCTTCTGGGAAGACAGCGCCTCACGTTTGGAGGATGCTCAGTTTCGTCATGACTGGACCAGTGGGTGCCGCCGCCCCGATTCCTGGCAGAAGTGGAATGCCTTTGCCCTCCAGGCGTGTTCTTCAGAGTTACTCCTGCCCAATTCGGCATCTGGGATGTATGTGCATGAAGCAGCAGAGAGAATGCACCGTGCAAGTGCCGCGCGTGAGGAAGAATTGAATGAACGCCTGCCAATTTTTAATGTGAAAGGCAGTTTTTTCCTTACTCCAAGGTCGTCTTAAAAAAAAAAAACCAAAACGCACAGACATGACTTTTCTGTAACTCTCATTAGCAGTTACATCAGGTGACATAATCTGTACTTGAAGGCAAAGATCATTTTTAAATACGTCATAAGGAAAGTGAGTAGTAGTTTATTATAAAAGACATTTAAGTACCACTTGGATGACTGTTTTCCTTTTTTAAAGATTTATTTATTTATGCATACAAGAGCTGGGGTACAGGTCAGAGTCGCGGGAGGTGAGAGGATTCACCAGACAGAGTGAAGAGCAGAACAGGCAGAATGACTGAGACACACTGCCGAGGGGAGCAGCAGGCGAGGCAGGAGAGGTCTGCTGGCCATGTGGGTCCCCTCCCTGGCCGGCAGCAGGGATCGAACTCGTGCTGCAGTGGCTGCGGTTTGCTTCATAGTGCGTTGCTTAACCCACTGCGCCACCAGGGAGGCCCGGATGACCGTTTTCTTAACAGGATCATGACAATTTAGGAAAACCCGTTGATTGTTGATTAAACACAGTTTGCTGTGAGTTACAGAAAGTGATTGACTAGATAGGCGTTGAATATACCATACCGTTAAATTCATTCATCCAACAAATATTTAGTGCCTATTGTATGTTAGAGACTGAAGATACAAAATGGATTAAGTCCCAACTCTCCAGAGCACAGGCTAGTGGGATAAATGAACAAGTAATGACATAGTAAAGGTGTCTTTTTTGAACTGGGCATATACATAGATTTAAGTTACCTGTATTTTGAATTCCCTTTATTTTGAATTCAACTTTTTTTCACTTGTATTTACATTTTGTATTTTGGTGATAATCATAATCTTTAACATAGTAATAGGTCCTCAGAAATTAAATCATAGTATCAGTATGAGCTAAAATGTACCTTTGGATTGGATCTAGGACATTCTCAAAAATGTTCTGGGAACCTCTGAGAGTCACCTTTCATAGGGCCCAACATTTCCATGATAACTGTTATTTGCTTTTTAAAAAAAATACTTTTATTTTCTTACACGTGTACAATGGAGTTTTCTAGACTCCATTGTGTGATATGCAAATTGAATGCATACATTATAGATTTGCCAAAATGTAATGCAATACCAATCTTTTACTAATTTACTTGGAAACATAGCAACTTCTCATTAAAATATGCTGTTTATGCCGACATGTAATAGATTTGTTCATTATGAAGAATATATTTTTCATAATTTTATTAGTTTTCATTTCTAGTGGTATAAATACTCCTAGATATAATCCACATGGAAAATTTGGGGGGTCTTTAACTTTTATTTAATATTTATTTATGCATACAAGAACTGGGGTACAGACCAAAGGTGTAGGGGGTGAGAGGATCCACCAGAGACAGAATGTGGAGCAGAACAGGCAGATGAACTGAAATACACTGCTGAGGGGAGTAGCGGGCAAAACAGGAGAGGAAACAGGAGAGGTTTCACCATAATACCTGCATTAGCTCTGTGGCTGGGGGTCCACCTCAGGCTATAGTGGTGATAGTGCTGAGGTTTAACCCCTGGGCCACCAGGGAGGTCCTAAGCCAGTTATTTTCATGAAGCTCTAGGTTTTTCTGATAGTGTGTCAGAGTCTGTGAGAAGACAATAGGAAGTTCTATTTCCCTTCTCCAAATCAAAGTTGTTCTACGTTTAGCTCTTTAGCTGTATCATGTGTCAATTTTTGGGAAGGATTTGAATTTATAAATGAAGTTCCTTTTTAAAAAAATCTAAAAATCTTTGATTCATTAATTCAAATAGTGTTTTTACTCTGTGATAGGACTGTGCTAGCAATTAGGAATATAATTGTGAACAAAGAATTATACATTCCCTGCCTTTGTAAATTTTAATCTGCAAGGGAAACATCTAACAATCCCACAGAGAAATATAATTACAACTTTACTAAGGAAAGATCTATAATCTTATGAGTATACAACAGGATTAGTTAACAGAGTTGGTCAAAGGAAAATGAAGATGGTAGTTAGAATAAAAAGAACAGTTTTTAGGAAAGCAATTCAGAGCTAATTAAAATTTCAAGAGTTACAAATAGCCTGTACAAGGTCATATTCGTGGGAATACAGAGAAAAGAACAGATTTGAGATGACCGGTAAGTAAAAACACCAAGGATGATGCAATCCACATTCCTGACAGTAAAGGTTAGTTTTGCCTGGCCTAATAGATATACTTAAGGGAATCATTTCCAACTCCGCAACTCCCACAGGTACTGTGTTGTTCCAAAATTGATGTGCATAAGAACAGTCCATTTTATAGGAGAAAAGTTTACTTTTCACCAGAACAAAACTTTACTAGGATCCTTTACCCAGGGGTAAAATTCTCCTGGGTGCCAAAAGAACTCAATTCTGTAGTGATTGAGCAAAACATCTCAAATCTGTTTATTTTATATATATCTTTGATAAGGCTGAAGTTCAGGGTTACAAACGGGACAATCTGGCCAGTGTTGGTATGGCCTGAATAAGTGGTTGTTAAAGCTCTCCAGGTGAGAGCAATTTATCGCCAAGTTTGAGAACTACTAGTCTAATAGTTTGCTAATAGTTTAGCTTTTCTTGCAATGGATTTACTCATTAGATAAAATTTGTTTTCCAGTTCACCTTCCTAGGACTTTAAATTTTGATGGGAAACTGTTAATATTTTACTCAATGCTTTTCATATGCAAGGCCCTGATAAAGATGTCATTTTCGTAGGCCTCCCTGGTGGCGCAAGGGGCTAAGGGAATTAAGGGGCTAAGTCAGCACTATGAAGCTATCTGCAGCCTCTATAGCACAAGTTCGATTCCCAACCAGGGAGGTGACCCACAGCGCTCAGCAGACCTCTCCTGTCTCATTCGCTGCTCCCCTCAGCAGTGTGTTTCAGTCAATCTATCTGTCTCTGGTGAACCCTTTCACTCCCTGCACTTCTGGCCTGTACCTCAGTTCTTGTAGGCATAAATAAATAAATAAATCTATTTTTAAAAATGCCCTTGTCCATTCCTAATAGGGTGAATTCCATTCAGTAGAAGTGTCTTCAATTCATACATTTCTTATAATTTAAGGTTTTGAGGAGTGGTGTGTGTGTGTGCAGTGGGATACTGAAGGCCTTTATACAGTATTTTCCGGGCTTTACAAAGCAGTTTTATAAACATTTCCTTTAATCCTCACACTTCAGCTTGCTGTAAAGTATAGTGTTATATCTAATAAATGAGGTAACTGATGCTCAGAATTAAATGAGCTGTCCAAGGGTCACACAGTTCGCTTCTTAGTCAAGGCATAGGCTGCTCAAAATGTTAATTTTTTTAGTTACTGTAAATTAACATATATGCAGTTTCATAAGACAGTAACATATGCAACACTGAATGCACAAGTGGAAATGATGGAAAGGCTTATTAAGGTATCCATTAAGAAATTTTAAAAAATGGGCCCTCCCTGGTGGTGCAATGGGTTAAGGAACGCACTATGAAGCAGACCGCAGCCACTGCATCACGAGTTCGATCCCTGCCGCTGGCCATGGAGGTGGCCCACATGGCTCAGCGGGCCTCTCTGCCTCACACACTGCTCCCCTGTTCTGCTCCCCACTCTGTCTCTGGTGGATCCTCTCAACCCCCACACCTCTAGTCTGTACCCCAGTACTTGTATGCATAAATAAAATCTTAAAAAAACACAAACTTGGCCCCCTTTAAAAAAATTTACAAAAATGTAGAAGTGTTATTATTATTAAAATATATTGGGTTTATAGTTTTAATTTTTGATACTTTTAAGTGTGTTTTAATTCTGGACTTAGTCAATATAGATATGACCCATAGAAGCAACAGCCATTTGGGATCCCAAAATCAAACTTGAGAATCCCTGCAAGCTGTAGGTATGTTTGTAAATAAAACTAAAAATATGAGTGAATTGTTTATCTTAACATTATACCTGGCTCACACGGATGGTTTATTTAACATTTTCCCCTCAAGGCTAAATAAACACTAAAGGCTAACAACACTAAAAGTTCTTAATTATGACAATGGAAGTAGACATATAAGGATTTGATGAAATTTATCAAGCGATAAAGAATATCAGTGTCAGCTATCATTTTTCAACAGAAACACTGAATATCTTTTTTTAAAAAAAAATATTTATGCATACAAGCACTGGAGTACAGGTGCGGGGTGGGGGAGGAGTGTCCACCAGAGACAGAGTGAGGAACAGAACAGAGACTCAAACACACTGCTGAAGGGAGCAGGGGGAGAGGCAGGAGAGATCTGCCTGCGTCATGTGAGTCACCTCCCCAGTTGGGGGCAGGGATTGAACTCGTGCTGCTGTGGCAATGGGTTGCTTTATAGTGTTGCTTAACCCACTGCGCCACCAGAGAGGGCCCTGAATATCTCTGATGCTTTCGGAGATTAGCATCTGAAATTATTAATACAGGAGGGCATAGGGAATTCAACATTAACTGTTACCAGTTCCCACAGATCTATGTGAATGAGTTCTTAAATATTGACACAGATAAAAATTTCTTGATGCCTTGCATGCTTAAGCCCTGGTAATCTCAGTTTTTAAAAATCTGAGAATGAGATAATCATGGTGTTTGGGGAACATTTTGGGGTGAGAAGAGCATTTAACCAACTCTATAAATTGAGATTCTGAACTTTGAAAACCATCAGATGAAATTGCAGAAAGCAAAGAAATTTTTTTATTTAGAATTTCATTTTCTGGGTGGAAAATTAGTACTGCAGAGCCACTTATTGAAAACTTAGAATTTTACTGGGGATTCAGGTATCCACTGACATACATGATAAACTTTAGTTGAAATCAGTATCTCCAGGAAATTATGTATTTCACAAGTTTTGCTATTTTATAAATAATAGTGACATACTCATGCCAGAGATATGTTACCGTTTTTACTTGTATATGGTATATTAATGATCTTTAGCACCTGGATGCATGCCAGATCACAGAAAAAAAAGCAACTTTCACTTTTATGTTTTCTTATTACAGTTATATGCCTAGCTACTTTTGTTAACATGCCTGATTAAATAATTGAACACTATTGGGTACTGTTCCCTCACTGCAGACATCCATTGGCTGTATTCTGGGGAGAAATAAAAATACAGTTGCAATCTTAATTTCCTAGGCATTCTTAGAATCCCTATTTTTTATAAATATTCTCCTTGTAAGTTAAAGTTCTCTCAGGAATCTTTAGTTATGAGTAAAACATCTTAAAACATTCAATAAAGGCTGTTAACATTTTCCTAAGCAAAACACGCTTGCTTCTCTTTCCACAAAAGCCAAACAAAAAACAATGAGTGTTACTAATGTTTTCTATTTATTCATTAATAAAAAGTGCATAGTACAAGCCCTTTATCCCAATCCAAGTACTCAGTAAAAGATTACAATAAACCCTGGATGGCACAGACATGATTTGTTTGGCATGATTTAAACACTTAAAATCAGCAACTAACATTTAGTATATCACATGACCACTTTTGCTTTTAACAAAGTAATCATTTGACATGGTAACAAACACTTATGATTTTTTATTCAGAAAACGTTAAGCCTAAATCTGCTATTGCAACAACAAAAATTTAACCTATTAACTGTAAAGCTCTTCATTTTTCCTTTGTGCTGTTTTGTATCAAACTGATCAAATTTTAGCACATATTCATTTAGAGCAACAACCTTTCATTCAGAGTGATGGACTTACAAGATTCCTTTGAAAATGTCAGGTATCCGTAATTCCACACTTATGATCATAGTACATACTACAAAGACACTGAAAGTAACCGTGGAATGGCTGTTGTTTAAAATATGACTTGCTGACCATGGGATAGTGTTTGGAGAGATAAGTGATAAACTTTTACTACACATAGTTCTAAAGTTAACTTTTTCCATATGCAAAGCAAAAGAAAAAAATAGTTTGCATAATGAACATTAAGTGACTCTAAAACTTAATAAATCTTTTTTTTTAAACTTAATAAATCTTTAGCGGCATCTGAAGAATGTTTTAGAGCCAAAATGGATTAAAATATGACGTTTCATGTTTTTTCCAGATTTATTTTTAAATGATTATAGTTACAGTTCAGGTGAATGTTAGTAAGTCAAATAATGAGTAAGAGTGTGCTCAATACAAGGCAATACATAGAAGTTTTAAAAATTAAATTGGATAATATAAGATACTAGTTAGGTTAACTGGGACACTATGTGCAGTAGTACACTGTCTTTGTCAGGAATGCAGTGATACTTTACAAGAAAAAAAATCAAGACTAAATACCTCATTAAGACCTTTTGTTACTAATTAAACAAATGGCCCATATAGGAAAATATTATAGATGTCATGTTAATTAAATGTATGTGACAGAAATGAAACAGGAATAAGAATCCAGATTTCCAGGTCTCTAGCTAACACTACACATTCTGTTTCTTCTCATGGCTACTTCTTCAACAAAGTCAATTCTCAGTTTTGTGAGTCTTAGGTTCACTGAAGCATCATTATTTCTGCCAGAGATTGGCTTTCCAGCTGCTTAGAAAACAGACTGTTAAGATGTATGTGCAAGCCTTCAAAGTTCAGGGACCAGGGCAGAAAAAGGAATTTTGTTCCATCTTATGCCAGTCTTGCCTTTTCTGCTTTAAGTACTTAAACAGCTATAGAAATGGGGTGGCATCCAGTGGGCCACAGCAAGAGGAAAAATCTTAACTCTATGATGTTCATTAATCTAAGATTTGACTTACCTGTGTTATGCTACACTTCAATTAACACAAGTTAAGAGTTGGTTATATTATTTCAAGAAATTGAGCACAAAGCCAAGATGCATAGGAGGAATGCAAGCAGTTAATATTGAATTACATAATGAAATGAAGTCCTTATAATGATTATGGCTTAGAATGTAATTATAATAAAGGGGGGAAAATAACTCTACAAGCATTACACAATTTTATCAGAGATTCTATTAAATAGTACAATGACATAGAGAAGTTTATTCAATTCATACAAATTTCTGAGATCTATACAGTGAAAAGCTTGACTGATCTAGGGGGAAACTCATTATACATTGATAGCAAACTATCTTCTAGCTCCCATAAATTATCTGTGAAATCACTTGCAAGGGAATAATTCCATAACCATACAGGTTATACAGACTTTTAAAATGCCATTTGTATTCATTTTCTTTGTAACTGAGCAAAGCAACACAACCTTTTACTTTTTTATACATTTCAAAATTTTACTTATACTGATGCTAATTCCAGCCCAATTCACCCCATTACCAAACAAGAATGAGATAAGGAGAAAAAGATCCTTGATTTCTTCTTATTTTCCTCTTTTTCCTTGCAGTAAATCAAGAATTTGTGAAAAAAATTTTAAAGTCAGAAAGATAACGAAAGACTCAAGATATTTTTTCTTCAAAGGAAAAAAATAGTAAATATGGCATTCAGTGACAGTAACCAAAGAAGCCCCCCAAACATCTTTAATATAGTTTCATTTAAAAGGGAAGTATTACAACAGAAAAGAAGCTTCCCAAGAAGCACCCATTTTACAAATAAATTATAGCTTAAATTATTACTGTACAGATTATATGTGGCAAAGGCAGAACGAATTAACATCCTCCTCCTCTCATGAGCCCTGTAAGGCTCGTGTACAGTGCACCGCAAATGTCATACAATGGACTGCAAATCAGCCACCATATGCAAATCATGTTTATTTAAGCTTTTAATATTGGACTAAAATTTTTATGGGAGTGAAAAATCTTAGTAAACAAATATTTTCCTTTTCTAGTCACATAAGTACGTTGTATTTTTCAGCTCTAACTTATAAAATATTCCAAAGGCTGCCATAGTCCCAAGAACTAGAGAAAACTGCCCCTTACAAATAAACTACCAAGATCAATGCAAATACAGTGTGGTTATAATTTTCTTCCATACAATCTCAGAAAACCCCAAATAACTTTATAAATACCTTGTGGGGAAAAAAAGCAATTTTTAAAACTATCAAAACTAAAATATTTAAACACAGAGATCTCAAATTTCCTTCAATCAGGCCAGAAATTATCACAAAATTTATGATCACAGTTACAAACAGAATGAGTGGAATGTTTAAATTTAGGATAACCAAAAAAGCCCCAAGTAAATTTTTTAAATATAATCATTTACTCAAATAAACTGTAAATAGGAATGGTGATAGCATAGACAGCAATAATAAGCTCGCAAGTGAAATTTCTAGAAGCTCATGAAAACAATACCATCCCATATCGCAGATGCAAAAGGAAAAACAGTTCTAATGGGGTTAAGAGTACTCTGGTCATCTTCGTTCATTTGGTCGTGCAAGGTGTTAACTATTTTCTCTTCCCATATCACAAAGTTAGTCCACAGGAGGGGCTGGTGGATCTTGTCCCTGGAATTGAAAAGAGATAAATCATGAAATGACTTCTTAAATTACGGTGTAACCAATCTAATACGTATAAGAAGAACTTAGCAGCAATGCCCTTTCCTCCCTCCACCCCCAATCCCAAACTACATACTTATTTGGACTTTTCACGTGTTTTGCCATGAGATAATACTAAATGAATACTGTGATTCTCCAGTGTTAATTCTCTCCCTCTACCCTTCGCCAAAACAAATGAATTTCTAAACTTCCCAACACTTACATTATGAGGACTGGTTGGTTTTCCAGTTAGACTGGATCCTCTTAGATTAGGAGGTCTTAGTAGAAACAAAATCACTGCGATAACCATCCAGGCCATCAAGATCATAGTAATACTGGTGCCATTATCACCAGAAGGTCCTGGTACTAAAGACAAACAAAATTTGTATTTGTAGCAAAAACCGAGGCAATGAGTATAATATTGTTAAATATAAAATTAATTACAATGTTTAAATGTCAACTTCAGGGTATCCCTGGTGGCCTAAGGGTAAAGTCTCAGCACTATCAGCCCTATGACTTAAGTTTGATCCCCAACTGCAGAGCTAACCCACATACGGTGCAACAGCCCTCTCCTGTATCACCTGCTGCTCCCATCAGCAGATCTACCTTTTCTGCTCCCCATTCTATTTCTGATGACTCCTTTTTCCCCCTGCACCTCTGGCCTACACCCCACTTCTTCTACACACACACACACACACACACATCAACTTCAAAATTTGTATTAATATTAAAATTTATATTAATCATTCTTTTTCTTTAAAGACTTATTTATGTATGCATGCAAGAGCTGGGATGCAGGCTAAAGGTGTGGGGTTTTGTGTTTACATTTAGGTTAAGGAAGTGAAATTTTACTCACAGAAATCAGAGTCTATCTGGTTTACAGGTGGGACTGGCTTCAAGGGTCACTAATACCGCAAATATAATAAACACTTGTTTTCCCATAAGGAGATTCAATAAGACTTTCAACTAGTAAAACAGGTTTAGCATTTCCTACTAAGGCAAAAATTTAAGCTGCTTATCAAAAGGCACAGTGTAGATTAATGAATGCTAATGAAAAAACAACAAAAATATGGAAAAAAACAACAAAAAAACTCCTCATCCCAACAACCTAATACAGCATTTGCACATTATTATTACCTTCTTGTCCAGAAGTGTATCATCTTTTTGCACCATGGACTATGTTTTGACAAAATTTCTACTTTGGACTAGTACTAGTTCTCTGAGTTGCTATATTTACAGAATTTGATGGGACACCCAGTTCACAGTAATAACCATAATTAACAGTGACAAATCCCTTTATAATGGTATTGTAATGTGTTTTTGTTTTAGTTTCTTATAAATAATAAAGTGGAGTATGGCTCTAGAAATGTTAAATATAAGCAACTAGCTTATTAATAAACACAATATGGCAATATGTCAACAGTCTTAAAATGTGCATCAAAGTGATATTTGTTCAAGTATTGCTTATAATAGCAAAAAAATCAGCAACGTAAGAATCCAACAAAAGAGAATGACTTAAACACTACTGCACCCCCATATTTAGTAGCTATTTTTTAGATTTATATATACTAATATATACTGATTTATATATACTAATATATACTAATATATATAAGTAACAGTGTTATTTATAATAGTGAAAAACACAAAGTGAACCCCTTTTTCTAAGTATATATGGAATCTAATTGTGCCAGGCTTCACACCATCCTATGAATGTTATTTTTACAGTCAAATAATTATGGCACAAGACTGGTTTGGCTTTCCTGTTAATTTCTAGTTACCCTCAAAGAATACCTCAAGTTACCTCTGTCCTGAAAAAAGTGATGTTACATAACTGCCACAAAGTCTGTCGGTCACATTCATCCATTTTCCTGTTCTGATTCTCATTTTACTGTCATCATTACTCAGAGCCAAAGCAAGACAACTTCCTACTGCTGGAGCCCTCTTGAAAATGGTCACATTGAGTCAAAGGAATGACTTTGGGCTCCCAAAAGGGAGCCTTAGGGAAGAATGGGTCCTCACTCAGAAGTTCTCAAAGCTGATAATTGGATGCAAACTGATGGTATCAGGTAAAGAAGGGTGGATTTGATATCCCAGTTAAACCAGCAAAATGTGTCCCATTACACACATATTTGGCAAGAAAAAGGTGTGAAAAGATTTATACACCAAATTGTCAAAAGTGGTTATTTCTTATTCTTCTGGGAGTTTGTCCTTTTCTTTTTTTCTGTTTTTAACATTTTCTTCAATGACCAGGGCTTGTTTTTTCAGGCTGGGATATTTTTTTTCTCCTTTTTTTTCAATTAAAATATTTTAAAATTTACATATACTTGCCATTAATTGTAATCCCCATGTATTCCCCATCACCATCTCATCAGTGCACCATCACCTCAGTCCCTC
>JAGFMF010011678.1:6035230-6050608 GCA_019455555.1 Galemys pyrenaicus | reverse complement strand
TCCCCCCCCTGGCCGGCAGCAGGGATCGAACTCGTGCTGCAGTGCGTTGCTTTGCTTCATAGTGTGTTGCTTAACCCACTGCGCCACCAGGGAGGCCCCATGTTTTGTTTTTAAATGACTGCTATTATAGTGCATATCACTCCTTCAAAATTAGACAGAATCACAGATTACACTGAGGGATTGTTGTCTGGTTTGGAGTATTTTCTCCTACTGCAATTTTCAAACACACTGCGATCAAGGAATTTTTAAAAATCACCTATAACAGAAATTCCTGCTGTCCTACATCACAAAACTTCCCAATAAAAAAGTGCTTAACTGCAGAGGAAAACTATTAAAAAAAAAAGGGTAAACTCTCATTGAGATTTTTTTTCTCACTGAAAAATTAAAAGCAGATAAAGAAAAATGAGATTCCATGTATAGAAAATACAACTTTGAATGGGAATACATATACGTATGCTTTTTCTTTTTCCTTACATATGTATAAACAGCAGCTGGATAAATAAACTATAAAAATACCACAGGGTTGTGAGTAGGATGGAGAAGTAGATTCTGACGAAGATATAAAGGAGTTTTCAATGTCTATCTTTCTATTTAACTTTAGAACTACGATCATAAATTTTAACAAGAAAGAAACAGAAAACCTGAATAGTGTTTAGAAGTAATAATCTCATATATCTTAATATAGAAATGATTACATAGTAAACAGAATAGGAAGAATTCAACATTTCAATTCAGCCTCATTACTTGATAATCATACCCTCTTCCCCATTAAAGCAGTAACTGATAACTTACAAGTGTTTTGGGAACCAACTACAGAGCAGTTCTAATTAACTGTTTAAGCCTGAGCGCTGTAGAAAAAACAAGACTGCTGCAATTTTCTATATTCAAGACCATGTGCAAGTTCTTTAACACTTGTAAGCTTTAGTTTCCTCTGGTAAAGTGGGGATAATATCACCTATATCTGAGTACAACTGGAGATTAAAACTGAAGGCATATGAAATTTAACCACCCAAGAAATTTAGCTATTATTACTACACTACATAAATATGACAAATAAAAAAAATCACTGAAATTAGCAAATGAACAAATCACTTAGCTAATTTATTCTCTAAAGTGAGCAGACTTGCTTTGGTGTATACCAAATTTGTATTAGAATTGTAAATGGTCTTACAGGGAAAATGGTGGCACTACAATTCCAGATTTCAAACTATCACACAAAGACACAGTAATTAAAACAGTATGATACTGGAACAAAAACACACACAGACCAATGAAAACCCAGAAGAAATAAAGCCACACGTATACAGATAACTAACCTATGACAAAGCAACAAATAATACGCAATGGAACAAGGACAGTCTGTTCAATAAATGGCGCAGGGAAAACTGAACCACCACATGCAAAAGAATGAAACTAGACAACTACCTCACAACATGCACAAAACCCAACTTAAAATGGATAAAAGACTTGAACATAAGACATGAAATCTAAAATATATATAAGAAAACATGACCTACATCTCAGTAATATCTTTAAAGATGCATACTCCAAAGCAATGATAGTGAAAGAAAAGACAAACACCTGGCATTACATCAAACTGAGGGTTTCTTGCTTTCTTTTTATGATTTATTTCTAGTTTGATGCCTTTATGATCAGAAAAAATAGTTGGTATGATTTTGACATTAATGTATCTGTTGGTGTTTGTCTCGTGGCTCAATATGTGGCGATTCTGGAGAATGATCCATGCACACTTGAGAAGAACGTGTACTCAGATTTTTTTGGGTGCAGTGTCTTACAAATGTCTGTTATGCCCATGAGTTCTATGTCTTTATTTAGGGCTATAGTGTCTTTTTTTGTCTCGTTGATTTGTTCATTGGCGAGAGTGGGGTGTTAAAGTCTCCTACTATGTATTTTCTTTAATGTCTGTTTTCAGAGCTGATAGCAATTGTCTAATATACTTTGATGCTGCTTCATTTGGTGTTATATTTTCTTGATGTATCGTCTCCTTGATCATAAAATAGAGTTTGTCTATGTATCTTTTTACCTTTTTTATTTTGAAGTCTATTTCATCTGATATTAGTATAGCTGTTCCTGCCTTTTTTGGCCCATTTACTTCCAGCCTTTTTCTGTCTGTCCATGTTTATATTTTGTAGTTAAATGTGTTTCCTGTAGACAGCAGAATGTTGGATTTTGTTTTTTAATCCAGTCTGCTACACTGTGTCTTTTTATTAATGAGTTTAGTCCATTTACATTGAGTTAATATTAATATTCATGGGCTTCTGTATTTGCCATTTTGTTCCTCTTTTGGTGATTTTATTTCTTGACTTATTTGTTCTTACTCATTTCTCTATTGGTTTTGGCTTTAGGACTTCTTGTAGAATTTTTTGGAGGGGGGTTTAATTATAATGAATTTCTGGAGTTTCTGTTTGTCTGAGAAAGTCTTTTTTTTTTTTCCATAGAGGAAGGAGAGCTTTGCAGAGTAAAGTACTCCTAATTGGCAGTTGTTGTCTTGAAGTTTGTTGAGTATGTTACTCCATTCTCTTCTTATCCAGTTTCTTTGGAGAAGTCTGATGTCAGCCTAATGGTTTCCCTTTATATGTTACGTTCCCTCCCCCTTGTCAGCCTCATTATTTTTTCCTTGTACTGGACTCTTCAAAGCTTTACTATTATGTGTCTTGCTGTTGTTTTCTTTTCATTGTGGTAGTTTGGTGTTCTTCTCACTTCTGGTATGTCTATATTCATTTTCTTTTTCATGCATGGGAAGTTCTCTTGGATTATCTCCTTGAATAGTTTATCTGGCCCTTGTTCTTGCTCCTCACCTTCTGGGATTCCTGTAACTCTTATATTTCCTCAGTGTCAGGTAGATCTCGAAGTGTTTCTTCATTCTTTTATCCTTTGTACTTCTTTCCTTTTCTTTTTTGGTTCTTTTTATTTGTTTCTTCGAGAGTACTGATCTGTTCTTCCATTTCATCAATTCTCTTTTCACTGCTTTTCCCAGAGTTCTTTAGCACCTCCCTTAATCTTTTGATCTCTTTTATTTCTTTCGTTTCCTTCTTTAGGGACTCAATTTCATTTTTCAGTTCATTATTTTTCTCATTTCATTTTTTTCCTTTTCATTGTCTTTATATTTTTTAATCATGACAATTTTGAATTCTCTATCTGGTAGGCAAAGTTCTTCCATGCCATGGTTGTTGCGTTCTGGGGTGGGGAAGGGGTCTGTATAGATGCTTCTCTGTCCTCCCTTCTCCTGTTGCTCTCACCTTTTTCCTGCTTCTGTTGGGTCCCCAGCTTTGCCCAAAACGTCTGTGTCCTGCCAAGAACTCATTGCCCCTGAGAGCTTGCTTGCTTAATTGTATTTTTCCTTCTTTCTGTCATTTGTTTCTAATTTGTCATATATATTGGGACATTGTGCTGCTGGTGCTGGCAGGCATCTTTTTGGGGTGCTCCTTTAGGAATGTCAGGAACTGTTTACCAGACTGAGTCCAACACTGTTGGTCCAAAACTCCACAAGGATATTGATGCTATGTCCATGCTGATGGGTGCTGAAGGTTCCCTCCCTCTGTATTTACTCAGTTCCAGAATATGATCTTGGAATCCCTGTCTTCCAACCACTAGGCAGCACCAGATATGTCTCCTAGTAGTCTTTCAGACCCGTGCTTTTTGCCCCTGTAGGACTCCAGGAAATGAGGGGGGAGGGAAATCCTCACCATAGGAGCTGGAGCTGGTGCTTGGCACTGCATCTGCCCCAGGGTCTCCTGGTATGGTGCCTGCAGATCTGGTGGGTTCTGTACCCCAGGGCAGTGTCTAACTCTCAGTTCTAAAATGCAGGCAGTGGCATGGGGCCTTCAGCAGTTTTGCTCTGCATACTTGTTTCCCTTCTCAACCCTGTCTGTGCAGCTACCGCTGTCAAGAGTCCCAGGATGATTCTGACTTTCAACTATCCGGTAGCTGGTGATTTTCTTCTGATCACTGGGTGGCGGCACAGGTGTCTTCCAGAACTGTGCTTCCTGGCAGGTCTCCAGGGAAGAGGGAGGGGGAGGGGGGCTCCTCAACACAGGGGTTCCCACTTGGTGCTGTGCCTGCCCTGGGCCCAGTCTGCCTGTTACCTTCCGAGGCTCTTGGATGACTCTTGGTTTTCCTATTACCTCCAAACTTTATCTCTTTCTTTTCTTTTTCTTTTACTGGGCAAACTGGTCCAGCTTTGTAGATGGGGGCCGGGGGGAAGGGTCTGTATAGATGCTTCTCTGTCCTCCCTTCTCCTGTTGCTCTCACCTTTCTCCTGCTTCTGTTGGGTCCCCAGCTTTGCCCAAAATGTCTGTGTCCTGCCAAGAACTCATTGCAATTTCCCCTTATCAGTTGTTTTTAATGGGAGAGTTTAATCCTAGCATCCCTTACCCGCCATATTGGTGACCCAGCTGTCACTATTTTAGATAGTCACATATTATCTGTGCTATTGAAAAGTAAATTACTGATACCATAACATTGATAAAAAATGAAGATGACTCTGACTTGTTATGAACTGAATGTTTATTAGGGCTCTTCAAAATTCCTATGTTGAAATCTTTATCCTTGATAGGATGGTAATAAGAGGTATGGGTGTGGGGGGGAAAGGACAGGGTGTTTCAGAGTCAACAGGAGGGTCTATGAGTATGGAGCCCTCATGAATGGAATTAGTACTTTAACAAAAGAGTCCTCAAAATGTTTTCTTGCCTTCTTTTTGCTGCGTTAAGGATACACAAGAAAAATACTATCTGCAACCTATATGAAAGCTCTCAACAGAACTCAACCATGCTGGCACCCTGATCTTTAACTTCAAGTCTCTGGAATGGTAAGAAATAAATTATCTGTTTATAAGTCACCTAGTATTACTTTGTTTTAGCAGTCTGAACTAAGACATCTGCTAATATGAAAAGATATTTAAAGTGAAAAATAAGTTGCAGAAATATGTATGTGTGTATATATATATGCTATGATTGCACCTATGTTAAACACATTTCTAGAACTGTATGTAGTAGACTACTTCCTACAAATAGCGACAGTAGTATTTCTGGTCACACATACTTTCCTAGAATTTCCACTCCCCATCAGGAAGTGGCGTCTACTTAAATTTCACTTGAATTTGGACAGGCTTGTAGCAGCGACAACCAGGAGTATCACAGAAAGACTATATGGTACTTCTTATGCTAGGTCATAAGAAGTATCCAGCTGCTGCTTGGTTCTTTCCCCCAAGTCCTCTCTTGGGAAGGATGCCTGCCTTTGAAACCAAGTCACCATGCTGTGAAAAAGTGAAGTAGTCATATAAAAGGGCCATATATAGTCATTCTGGCTAATAGTACTAGGTAGAATTTCAGCCACTCACTAGCATCCACTGCTGAAGAGTAAGTAAGTGAATCTCCAGACACTTCATACCACCACTCTGTCTTCTAATTAAGAACCCAGACAGTATGCAGGAGATAAGCCATCTACACTGTGCTCTCCATAAATTCCAGACATATAATTTGTCAGTATAATAAAAAACTGCTTTATGGACCTCCCTGATGGTACAAGGAATTAAGTCTCAGCACTATCAAGCTATCAGCAGCCACTACAGCACAAGTTTGAGCCCCAGCCACGGAGCTAACCCACATGGCACGGCAAACCTCTCCTATCTTGCCTGCTGCTCCCCTCAGCAGTGTGTTTTAGTCAATCTGCCTGTTCTACTCCCTCCCTCTGTCTCTGGTGAATCCTCTCACTCTCCTCCCCCCGGTCTTGTATGTATAAATAAAGTCTTTTAAAAACATTGCTTTATGTCATTAAATTTTGGTATAATTTGTTTACAGTCATAATAACTGGAACAATATAAAAGAAACTTGTTAGTTTATAATCAGTGAAGTGGCAACAAGGGGTTGCAGAAGATGGGAGATTTTTACTTTCTCTTACACTTACTACTGCGTAAATATTGCGCTATGAGGCCATGTAGTAGTTATTTTACTTTTTCAATAAAAAATAACTTCAATTCCTAATTAGTAAAATCAATTGTACCACTAATCACAGGAATATCTAGTCTTTCAGTGTCTACATGACATAAAAAAAAAAAGTATCAAGATTTAAGGAAAGAAGTCCACTAAACTCTCCTTTATTGATAAAACCCGAAAATTAATCATATGACAAAAAAGACTTTGTAGGAACACAGACAAAGCTAAATATTAAACTAGGGGAAATATACATGCATACCATACTGATATACACAGCATAGTGTCATATATTTGTTAAAAAACACCTGGGAAGATGCACAACCAAATTCACCCATGAAATTAGGGAATAAGCCAGATGTGAAGGAGGAAGAAATTTAGTTTTAATTTCAAAGTACTGAGGTGTACTTAATATATGTAGTCATATGTTTATGTCAATAATTATCTTAAAATAATTTTTAAAATAGGCAGAGATACTCGTAGTAAGATCAATAGGTCTTAACATAAACTGTTTAAGTACAGTATGGAGTCACAATTTACAGGGCCTTATGGAATCAGATTTAGAGAATAATCTAACCAAGACTGTCCCTGATCACATACTTATGGTACAAAACTTTAATAAGGTAACAAACTTAAGTAAACTAAAGAGGTAGAAGTTTCATTTGCACTGTTTAGAACAGAGCTGAAATAAAGAGCTCAGCAACCCCTCCACCAAAGGATTATCTGCATTCCAAATCTTAGGTTACAATAGAGAACAAGCAAAACACAGAGCATAATCCAAGTTCACATTTCTAAATCCATCTGTGTTCTCTCTTCTATCATTAATAGAAGAAACTACATAATAAAAGATGGTCAGTCAAGAACAGAAGGGAAAAAAGGTGGTAAGGGGGACTCCTTTGGTGGCGCAAGGGGTTAAGTCACAGCACTATGAAGCTATCTGCAGCCACTGCAGCACAAGTTCGATCCCCAGCCAGTGAGGTGACCCATATGGTGCAGTAGACCTCTCCTGTCTCACCCATTGCTCCCCTCAGCAGTGTATTTCAATCTGCCTGTTCTGCTCCCCACTCTGTCTCTGGTGAACCCTATCTGTCACCCCCAACCCCCAACCTCTGGCCTGTATCCCAGGTCTTGTAGGTATAAATAAATAAATCTTTTAAAAAAAGTAGGAAGGGAGCAGAAAAGAGTGAAGCCAGAATAATTCTGCAAATAGCTTCAATGGCAATGGAAAAAAACACATCATTTTTATGGTTGTAGGAAATGAGTGATTAAAAAAACAACTAGATACAATAGTTATAGAGAAACACCTTTTTTAAAAAAAAATACTAATCTCAGAGGGAACATATACACAAAGAAAGAATACTAGACAAAAGAATGATTTATAAATAGATTACAACTTTGGTTGGCATCTTTTTACATATCTAGCTGTATTCTATTACCACATCACTAAAACTCTATCACTGGGCATAATTCTACATTAAATGAAGTCATAAAACACAGAATTAGATGCAATGTGATAAAGACAAAATTTTAATTGAAAAGTGACTCACTGTATATTATTATCTAATTCTTCTGAATCCTTTTAAGCCAGTTTTTAATTAAAACTCTAAATACTCTCATTAAAACTAACTAGAGTTTAGACTATACAATATAAATGTCTATAATCTCTCTATTTTTTAACATTTATAAACATTCTTGAGACAAACAGAAATATATATATGACTGGCAAAGTGTAACTGTATTATGAACACTGTAACATCTGTGTAATCCAATTATGTAATTAAATCAAGGAAGGCTACACACAGCAAGAGTAAAGCTTTGTCATGAGCACCCCAAAATGGGCATTCTCTGTACTGCAGTCTTACTAACCTTGAACGTAAACAATGTTTATCAGTAAAAACCTCCTATAAATATACAGAGGTGCAGATATTTGCATTCAAGTCCATATAACAAATAGACAATAGAACAAATGAAAATTAGATTTTATATTCTTTATACTGGTAGAGCTTAGCAGTTAAGCATCCAAAACATATAAGCATTAATAAAGTAGTAGTACAAAGAAATCTGAACTTTTTTGTATTCATTAAGCCTTGGGAGACATACACATTTTTTTTTACTTTCATGTATTTTTTTACATTCTGATGAGAAAAAATTCTAATTTAGAAATCAAGGTAAGAATTAGAATAAAAAGATAAAAACTCTTGAATATACTTTCTTTTCAAATCATGTAACTGCATTCAAAACTTTTATTCTTAGGTCAAAAATCTATAATTACTTTTTTATATAACTGTACTGTTTATAAAGTCTTTGAGTTGAGGATACTTAGTTTTTTATTATTTGAATAGGTAAAGTATTACATAATTTCCAAAACATAAAAATACAGTGCACGTGTCTCATCTGCTGCTTTCTCCTAGTCTTTGTTCCCTTGATTAAAAAAAGAAAAGTGTTTTTTAAGGTGCTTTAAGATCAACAGGCTACAGAACAGAAAATGTTACTGAAGAAACATCCAGGTGTTTAAGTGCCAAGGTTGAATGTGCTTCTGACATTCTCTCTCATCGGCTCTAACACCTGGAAATACTTATGTAACCTTTGGGTAGCTCAGCCTTCTCATTTGTAAAGAAAAGTCCGCATCAGAGATTTTCAATAAGCTTAATTTAAAATAATGCCTACGCTCCTTTCAAACTCTCCCCCAACATGACCACTATTATGAGCCTGAGGTATAGCCCTTGGAACATCTTCTACCCATTTACAAACACATTATTTTGACATATATGTATCATTTGCAGACCATTCACACTCTTATCTGCAAAGGTATTCTCCATGGCTTTCATCAGCCTTTCTGAGACACTTGTAAAATCCAATTCTTCTTTTATTTCTAATAGATTTTACATTTCTCTGCTGTTCAGGAGAAAATGGTTCATTACCTTCCTGAAGGATTCATCTATCTTTTGTCACTATTATTCCAGTGTTCCATTTCATTGTTTTGACTTTGAAGTGTATTTTGTCTGAGATTAAGGGTATCACATTATTACTTATCTATGACATTTTGTTTTTAGTTTCTGTCTTCCTCCTCAACAGCATCTTAAAACTCCAATCTTTTTTTAAAAACATACAAAAGTGTGATTTTTTAAAATGATTTTATTTATTTATGTATATACGAGCTGGGGTACAGGCCAGAGGCGGGGGATAAGAGGATTCACCAGAGACAGAGTGAGGAGCAGAACAGGCAAATCGACTGAAATACACTGCTGAGGGGAGCAGCGGGCAAGGCAGGAGGGGTCTGCTGCGCCATGTGGGTCCGCTCCCTGGTGGGGGGTTCAAACTTGCACTGTAATGGCTGTGGAAGTTCCACAGTGTGACACTCAATCCTCTGCGCCACCAGGGAGGGCCCCAGTCAATCTCTTTTAAAAGGAGTAAAATACTTCTTCATAAGAATAATCTTTAAGATATTATTTGTTTCCCTTTTTTTTTTAAACCTGAATTTTCCTCCCATTCAAAGGTTTTCAGACATGTCGGTACTAGGGTATCCTGGGCACCTGAGAGGCAGATCTTTGCTTGCTGTGCTTGGTTTGCATCTAACATAACTTTCAAATGTCCTACCACACATTCACATAGTGAAAAACCTGAACCTATAATCAAAGCCCTCAAAGAGAAATAATTTCATTCCTGGTCCAGCCATTCTTTCTTTTCCTTCCTCTTTATAATGACTATATAGGGTTAGAGTTACATTGACTTCTCTCTTGGTCTTTAACAATCATTTTTCATTCTTTTAAAAAGAGGAGTTCTCCTATTAATCCCTTCCATTTTTCTTAGAAAGCAGTAATCCTAGTTTTAACCTGGTAACACAGGCCTCAATCACGTTATATTCCAAAGAGGGAAAAAGAGGCACAGCATATTAAGCTATCCTTGTACTTGCTTACTTTTGAGATTTCTGGCTTTTGCTTTAATTTTTATTAACTATTTATGTATACAATTTAAACAGTTTGTTCTGAAAGAAAAGTTGTTCCTTATCCTATCTCACACATCCCTCTCCACAGAAATAATAACTTCCAACTTTTAGTTTAAATGCTAAGGTTGAATGTGCCTCTGACACATTTACCTCCATGTCTTTATAGATAAATGTGCATGAATGTACTTCTAAATTTGTCAGTTTTAAGCAATACTCATTGATTCATCAAGAAAGTATATAAAGATCTGGTTCACTTTCCTTTCCTGATTCCATCTCATATGTATACTCTTCCCATCTCCTAATAATAATAATAATATCAAGAGATTTAATTCAATAATGCTATGGCTATGTCTTCACATTATGACTGTTAAATTATCACTACTTCTCTGTACTATTTTCTGTTTCTTTAAAGTTAATACTTCTTTTCTCATTTACTTGGTTTTCTGTTACTTTTCAGAATTTGTTTTCAGTTGTCTAGATCACAAAATGTCTAAACACATCAGATACTCTACCAACTCATCTTTGAAAAAGTCTCTGCTAGATCCATGAGATACCCTCCCAACTAAACTAGCTGTCTTGTGCTCCTGGTACACAGCTATCACCCATCCATCTCCCTTCACTATTATCTTGGAAGTTAACTATTGTCTCTCTGGACTGGACCTCATTTTCTTCTTCCATATCTCAGTTGTATTTTTTGGTCCATGCCCACATTTTGATGAAAAACAGTCCATCCTCTAGTAACTATCTAAATAAAGGGTAGACAAGATAACCACTGAAAATGTGGTTGGATAGAGAGTGACAAACTGGTAATAAATTTCCTTCAGAATTTAAAGTTATTGTGTCAATGCCTTCTGGTATTTCTGCTGAAATGTTTCTAGTCATCTAGTCTTGAGTCCTTTGTATGTAATCTATACTCAGGAATAGCAAGAAGGTCAGAACTACTAGAATAAAGTAAGAAAAAGGGAAGAACTGAGTGGAAGAAACTGATCATGTAGGGTCATGTATATTTTGGTTTTTCACCGAACATTATGGGCAGCTATTACATGATTTTGAGGAAAAGAAAAAAGTTATCTGACTTACCATAAATACATCCCTCCAACTACTATACTGAGAAAAAACTTGAAAACAGTGGGGTATGGCAAGAAAGTAGAAGCAAGGAGATCAGTAATTTCAATAATCCAGGCAAAAGATGATGGCAGGTTAGATCAGGATGTTGAACTGGTGGTTATGAGAAATGGCTGGATTCTGGCTATATTTTTAAGGTTGAGCCAAAAGGATTTGCTCCTGCATAAGCTATGGAGTTGAAAGAACAGAGTGAAAGATGACCCACAGGTTGTTACCCAAGCAACCACAGTAAGTGAACGGAGAAGACACAGTATAAACTTGGGGGCAAGAACGTTCAGTTTTGCTTAGGTCAAGTGTATGATGATTAGTAGTTATCAAAATGGAGATGTTGCAGCTACAGGTAGATATACAAAATCTGGAATTCAAGAGTGGCAGCATGTCAACTGCGCTAGTGTCATGGCATGACTGACTCATTCTGATACTCATCCTCCCGCTGATCCTATTCATCTCCCATTCAGTTTCTCCAAGGTGAGTCACATAATGTCCTTTTAAAATGGCTTTTTTCTGCTTAACTCAGTCAGATCTTTTATTACTTAGAATGAAGAATCTTAACTGGTATCACTACCAAGTCAGGAAAAGAAGTTAGTTTTAAATTGTAAATAAACTCTATTAAAGTAGAAAGGGATTAATATAAAAAAAAATTATCTGCTCCAAAGCTGAATCTATCTTTTGGCAAAGCCCAGATATTGCCACATAATAGGTAAAACTATAATGCCGCAATTAATAAGCTAACCATAAATAATCAATAAAATCCTAATATTTCCCTGGGTTTCTACTTGCCATAGCACTTTAAATCCTGGAAAGTGGGGCCTCCCTGGTGGCCCAAGGGCTAAGTCTCAGTGCTATCACCAGTACAGACTGAGTTTGATCCCTGACCAAGGAGCTGGCCCACATAAGGTGCAGATCTTTCCTGTCTTGCCTCAGCTCCCCTTAGCAGTGCATTTCAGTAAATCCGCCTGCTTTGCTCCCCACTCAGTCTGTGGTGAATCCTCTCAATCCCTGCACCTCTGTCCAAGGCCCAGTTCTACGCAAAAAAAAAAAAAAGAAGAAAGAGGAGGAAAGAAATCCTTGGAAATCATTAATACCAAAGCCTGTAAGAAAACCCAATTTAGGGGGCCTCCCCGATGGCCTAGGGGCTAAAGCGCAGCTCTATCATGTTATTACCACTACAGGCTGAGCTTGATCCCTAACCACAGAGCTGACCCACATACAGTGTCAGCAGACCTCTCCCATCTAGCCTGCTGCTCCTATTGACAGTATATTCTAGTCGATCTGCCTGTTCTGCCCCCCACTCTGTCTCTGGTGAATCTTCTCACCCTCACGCACCACTGCCTATACTCCAGTTCCTTTTTTTTTTTTTCCAGATTTATTTATTTATGCATAGAAGAGCTGAGGTGTAGGCCACAGATATGGGGGTGGTGAGAGGATTTATTAAAGATAGAGTGGGTAGCAGAACAGGCCGATCTACTGAAATACACTGTCAAGGGGAGCAGCAGGCAAGACGGGAGAGGTCTGCTGCTCTGTATGTCAGTCAGTTCTCTGGCTGGGGATCAAACTCATGCTGTAGTTAGCTTCAAAGTGCTGAGACTTAACCCCCACGCCACTAAGGAGGCCCTACTTCCAGTTCTTAAATGTACAAATAAATAAAATTAAATCTTAAATAAAAAAGAAAACCCTGGGCCTCCCTGGTGGCGCAGTGGGTTAAGCAACGCACTATGAAGCAAACCGCAGCCACTGCAGCACGAGTTCAATACCTGCTGCAGGCCAGAGAGGAGACCCACATGGCGCAGCAGACCTCTCCTGCTGTGCCTGCTATTCCCCTCAGCAGTATACTTCCGTTGATCTGCCTGTTCAGCTCCCTGCTCTGTCTGTGGTGAATCCTCTCACCCCCCACACCTCTGGCCTGTACCCCAGTGCTTGTATGCATAAATAATTCTTTAAAAAAAAGAAAACCCATTTTATTATGAGGTCAATATAATATGTAATAATTCCATTAGTCCTTGAAATTAATGAGATATTACTCTATCACAGGTGTGAGTTAAGTGTCCACTTTTAGAAAAATGAACATCTCTACTATCTACTATACTATATATTTTGTATCCAGAATTTCCTGAGAATCTGAATTTTGATAGCTAATTAATACAGAAAAATACATGTATGAGATAAACTTTTAAATATAGGCTAGAGACCCTCCCTGGTGGCACAAGGGGTTAAGCACCACACTATGAAGCATCCACAGCCACTGCAGCACAGATTCCATCCCCTGCCAGGGAGGTGACCCACATGGCTTGGCAGACCTCTCCTGCCTTAGCCTTTGTTCCCCTTAGTAATGTATTTCCGTTGATCTGCCTATTCTGTTCCCCACTTTGGTTCTGGTGAATCCTCTCACCTCCCCACACCTCCAGCCTGTACCCCAGCTCTTGTATGCATAAATAAATAAATCTCTAAAAAAATAATAATAATAAAATATAGGCTAAGGAGTTAGAATTCCACAGAGTAGTAAGGTAAATACTGAGAAAAAAGATCCTTTGAAGCATATGAATAGAAGATAATAGATACATGAGAGAAAAACCTAATGTAATAAAAGAATACTAGTGATATTTAAATGAAAAACTTGACAGCTCTTTTTTTTAAAAAAATTTATGTATGCACACAAGAGTTGGGGTATAGGCCAGAGGTATGGAGGGGTGGTGGAGAAGATTTGCCAGACAGATTGGGGAGCAGGATAGGTGAATTGACTGAAATACACTGCTGAGGGGAGCAGTGGGGGGTGACAGGAGAGAGAGGTCTGCTGTACCATGTGCGTCACCTCCCTGGCCCAGGATCGAATTTGTGCTGCAGTGGTTACAGATAGCTTCACAGTGCTGTTACTTACCTAACCCCTTGTGTCACCAGGGAGGCCCCTTGACAGCTTTCTTGAACATAAAATACACTATATTAGAAAAACATGTGAAGCTATAAAAGAGAATTCTCATCCCTGAATTCTATATCCAGAGATAACCACTGTTAACATTTTGGTATATTTTCTTCTTTTCTATGCAAAAATATATATACACAAATATATGTATATACATATTAAATATGTATTAAGACTCTATCATATGAATGTATCATAATATAACCACGACCTACTGGTAGACTCTTGGGTTGTTTTTAACCTTTTACAACTATAAATAATACTTCAGTAAACAGTATTATACATAAATCTTTGAATTTCTAAATTCAGAGACACTATTTCAAAACATAATTTTTCAGAAAAAATGTTTAGAAAACACCTAAATATCAACTAAGAAGATATGGCCCAATAATGTTAGTTAACTTGAATTATATAAAAAAGAAATACACATGAAATAAATATTGTAAAGTACAATTAAATTCAAACTAATGTCTGTCAAACCTAATCAGCAAGCTTTCTTAATGACTCAACTTAGGTTCTTCTCTCTTGGAATCTTTAATACTGCAGACTAAGTTATGTGGACTTCTAAAGGATTTATAAAATCTAAAATTTATTTTCACATAATTACAAAGTACTTCAAACCAGTATTTCCATAACAATGTCTAATCAAGCATGAATTAATGTGTCCATTTCAAACAAATCAAACCATAGCTTTCCTGACACTACTGAAGAGGTCATAAAAAGAAGGGCTTGGTTTTTAGCCATTTTCTAAAAACAAGGAGTTAATATAAAAAAGCATAATACTATACTACAAATAAAAAATGTAGCCAACCCTTATAAAAACTGATCTCCTTGGAAAGTTTATCAGTTAAATTATAAGTCTGTTTTTTGTTCCTAACATCATAGCAATATGAAAAAAGTCTGCCTTATGTTTGATTGCATTTAAACATAAAAACTATTTCTAACTTTTTATTTCTAACTTCTTAAACAGAAAAAATTTTAAATATTCTCTATTCAGCCTCATCTATTTTTATATCAAGTTATCAGAGATACGGCAGCCCCCTTATATTTCTGTACCCACAAAAGTGTGACTTGTAAGTTCTTACTGTATTTCTTTCTAAGGTACTATCTAGAGGCTCACGGGCATCTAAAAATTCTAAGATATTATTGACAGTGTCTCTAAGAGACACTGAGTGAATAGTACAAATACTTATTACCTACCAACAATTTAAATATTTGAGCAAATCTACTGTACCTATGATAATTAGTCTATGATAATAAGCCCCTTTGTAAGAATATTTTTTTTAAAGATTTATTTATTTATGCATACAAGCACTGGGGTACAGGCCAGAGGTGTGGGGGGGGTGAGGATTCACCACAGACAGAGCGGGGAGCAGAACAGGCAGATCAACTGAAGTACACTGCTGAGGGGAGCAGCGGGCACAGCAGGAGAGGTCTGC
>JAGFMF010011678.1:6003882-6022253 GCA_019455555.1 Galemys pyrenaicus | reverse complement strand
CCCCAGTGCTTGTATGCATAAATAAATAAATCTTTAAAAAAAAAAAAAAAAAAAAAGAAGGTATTTCTTTATAGGGGTAACAAAAATCCCAAAAAAGTAATAATGTCAACAAAGGCTTCAAGATTATAAAAGCAATTTTCAAATGAGTTAGCTACTTTTGTAACATACTGCAAAACAGTAAATATTTTATTTTTTTTAAAGATTTATTTATTTATGCATACAAGCACTGGGGGACAGGCCAGAGGTGTGGGGGGGGGGGTGAGAGGATTTACCATAGAGAGCAGGGAGCAGAGCAGGCAGATCAATGAAAGCACACTCCTGAGGGGAGCAGCGGGCAAGGCAGGAGAGGTCTGCTACACCATGTGGGTCCCCTCCCTGGCTGGCAGCAGGGATCGAACTCGTGCTTCAGTGGCTGCAGTTTGCTTCATATTCATAGTGTGTTGCTTAACCCACTGCGCCACCAGGGAGGCCCAACAGTAAATATTCTAAAAGTGCTTTTAACATGAAATGCTTGAGAATGTCATGAATTTTTAAAGCAAATAATCTAATCATGTGCTAGATTAACCCACAATATTTTCTCACAGTAATCCGGAATGGATATACCACTACATGACTTTTACTTAAAACTGCATTGTTTACGGGGCCTCCCTCGTGGTGCAGCGGGTTGAGCACCACACTGAAGCACTGGCTGCACAGCAGCGCCAAGTTCGATCCCCGGGCAGGGAGGGGACCCACGTGCCTCAATCTACCTGTGTGCCTCTGGCCTGTACCCCTGCTCTTGTATGCATAAATAAATCTTTTTAAAAAGTTTCCTTGTTTACTTTTAAATGGTTAGCAAATTTCCTACCAATAGATAAATGTAACAGAAGTAGAGAAATTCAACAGGACTAAAGAAGATGTGGTCATGAGATCTGAGTAACAGACAAAACCCTCAAGATGATAAAATTAAGAACTACAAAAAAGGTCTAATAAGCAAAATAGGCAAATCTAAGATAATTTCTAAATAACTTTCCAAGAAACAGAAAAGTTAAAAAAAACAAGTCCTAAAATATTTTGGACAGGGAACGCCTAAAAGAGGCACTACAGCTAATTAACAAATATGAAAAAAGATCACCTAAGTTATCACATAAATGCCAATTACAATGTGAACTTTCCCTTAAAAACAAAATACTGAAAAGTATAAACACTGTAAGACCTACAGTTAACTGCTATAACCCTTTTGAAATCTAATTTGGCAGAATGTATCAAGAACTATAAAAATGTTGAGATCAAAGAAGTGTGTTATCTGTGACGTCCTTTAAAATAGCCCAACACAGAAAGGGAAAGTAGAGGGAGGGAAAGGAACAAATCTTTCTCACTCATTTCCAAACTGATTATCCTTCCAGAAGATGAATGAAACCAAAACTTCTCCCTAACCTTAAAGGTGGACTGAGTGACTCATTTGTAAAGGATAAAACACAGGAAGAGAAGGTGGGGTTGTGTTGCAAGAATACAATGGACTATGGTGGAAGACTAGGGGTACTTCAGTGGTAGGAGTGTTACAGCAACTCCACCTAAGGGGGGAATCCTTTACTGTCAAAACACTAGCAAGGAAGTAAAATAATGGTACTTCAATAATAATTTTTAAAAATTTATGAAGTTAAAAAACAAAAGAATATTTTAAATGCGCATGATGGAGATTAGAAGGGGGTCAATAGTTAAAAGTGAGCTAAATTTCTTTTATGTCATAAAGGGAAATCAATGACTATTTTTAATTGATATATTAACAAATAAAGTATATACATATAATCTAAGATTGGATTTAACCCTCAGTCCCAGAAAACCATGAAATGTTTTAAATAATTACTTTAAGGGCCTCCCTGGTAGAGCAAGAGATTTAGTCTCAACACTATGAAGCTATCTGCAGCCACTGCAGCATTTCGATCCCTTGCCAGGGAGCTAACTCACATAGTAGCAGACCTTTCCTGTTGCTCCCCTCAGTAGTGTATTTCAGTAGATCCACCTGTTCTCTGATAAATATTTTCCATTAGCACCCCCCACATACAACCCTCCCCCATCTCTCCCATACCTTTGGCCTAAACCACAGCTCTTGCATGCATAAATAAATCTTTTAATAAAATAAAACAATCACTTTAAGTGGAAGGGAAGAAAGTATAATGAGCCTTCTTTTTATTTAGCACCCTCTGCAGTGTTTGAATTTTAATTAATGCATCTATTGCTGGTATAATTAAACAAATAAAAAATATATTAATAAAAAGTAGAATGATCATAAAAAAACAAGAGAATCAAAGTACTGAAACAACAGTATATGTATCATAAACTATACATTGATATTACATTTTGTTAAATTGAGTTTAAAACAAAGGTAAGAATTCACTTTAATATTCATTTTAAAATCACACAAAAGACAAAGAAAAAGAACTTTTTGTTTTCTCTCAAGTTTTGTGTGAGTTGTTTTCCCAGGCACATATCAAATACATCTAGATGTTTGCTATAACTGGTACCTGCAGTAGAAAAAACATGGTTGGAGGGAGATGCCAGATAAGAAATATTATAACCCAATAAGAAAGATATCATTTTACTAGAATTTTCTAAAAATATCAACCATAAAATGTACCTAGTAATATGTATCTAGAGTTTATGTATCTAGAGTTGAATCACAATTAAGTGAAGAAGGGACTACATGGGTCTAGGAAAATCTGTCAGCAATGCAGAAGAAGGAAAAAATCCACCAGCAATTCTAGAAGACAATTCTGGTGAAGTTGGACTTTTGTGACAATACAGACAATGCAAAGTAACACATTTACAACATAAAACTGTATGCATAAAAATTAAATGCCAAATTAAAAGGGAAAAATAATTAGGAAAACAAACACATTCCATTAAAAAGGCTGGCAAAGACACCCTTAGCACAGAGCATATGCAAACAGTCTTAAACTGGAGACTGCATTTGAGATTACAAACTGTAACAATCTAGATATTAAAAACAGCTCAAGTTAAAAAGTGTTAATTGCAGTTAAAATAAAAAATTTTAAATAAAAAGATTTATAACAAAGAGGGTTATCATGGTTTTATAATAGTGAAATATTGGAACAATCTAAATATCTTACAAAAACAAATGTTAAATTGTGAAATATGCTAAAAAATAATATGCAGCCAAATGTTTTGTTTTCTTTCATAATGACTTGGAAAAATGGTCACAACACAGTATTAAAATATTAATGTATGAAAATAAGCATAAACATACACATTTAAAAACCACGGAAAAACACATACTTGAAAAAGTTGACAGAAAACATACCAAAATGTTAACATCGATTAGCTGGGTGACAGGACTTCTCATTTTGTACATTTTATTTTTAAAATACCATATAATAGTCATTCATCTATTAACACTTACGGGGAGGGGTAAAGATGGTAATTGCATGCATAGACTAAATTTAGAAACAGTCAGATTTTTCAAAAAATAGATGGCAAAAAGCAAATGAAACTTCAAGAGATGGCAGGACATTATTACAAATAAAAAGGTTTAAAGGACATCAATCAAATGCTACGTATAGACCTTACTTCAATCCTGATTCAAACAAACCTCATAGAAGGAATCATAGAACCACCAGGAACTTTGAAAACAAAAGAATGAAATTATGTTTAGGATTAATTTTTTAACATGATTAGAGCCAACAACTGGTTCTTTTTTTTCCCCCAATCAATTGTAACTTCTAAAGTCTTTATTGCTGAGAGAGCCCACTAAATAAATGCAGTCAAAGAGATATATGCTTGGGATCTTGGTGAAAATAATTCTGCAAAAGGCAAGGTATAAATAAAATGACAATCTTGATTAAATAATTGTTGAAGCCAGCTGATGAGTACATAAGACTTTATGACATTATTTTACCTTTTAGTACAAAAAACTTCAAACATATAGAGGATTTTTAAAAACACATTTTCAGGGACCTCCCTGGTGGCGCAAGGGGGTTGAGCACCGCATTGTGGGGCTTCCACAGCCTCTGCAGTGCAAGTTTGATCCCTGGCCAGTGAGGGAACCCACATGGCACAGCAGACCTCTCCTGCCTCATCAGCTGCTCCCCTCAGCAGTGTATTTCAATTGATCTGCCTGTTCTGCTCCCCACTCTGTCTCTGGTGAATCCGCTCACCCCCCACACCTCTGACCTGTACCCAGTTCCTATATGCATAAATTCTAAAAATCTTTAAAAGTATATATTTTTATAGAAAAATAAATATCTCTTCCACTGCTCTCTCCTCCTCCATGCAAACGAAGGGCTCTTAAAAAAAGCAAGATAACAAATTCTGATTAAAGATCAGGGGTGAAAACTATTTTCTAATGTGATTTTAAGGTGATTTATTAACATACAATTTGGAAGCTAGTAATCATAAGTGATTTTTTAGTTTTAATAATTAAAATTAAAACTTTCAATTCATTTTTTAAAACAATGATTTCAAACCGTCAATAAAATTATTACAGTGATCAAAAAAATTATATAAAAATTCTTTCCATTTAAAAAATAAAAACACACAACAAAACTAAATGCAAAGTAAAAACTCAGAATGCTCGCCATTTGTTTTTATAGAGCAGAAAACAGATTCTGTTCAATAAAATGAACTCAGAAGCATTCGGTGCGTTTTTATTTAAAAAGTATCACTTTTAATCTTACTCCAATTATATTACAGAGATAATTACCTCTAAACTAATTTTTTCCCTAAAAATAGCTTCTTTTTTTAAAAAAGATTTATTTCTGCATACAAGAGCTGGGGTACAGGCCAGAGGTATGGGGGGGTGAGAGGATTCACCAGAGACAGTGGGGAACAGAACAGGCAGATTGAAATGCACTGCTGAGAGGAGCAACCGGTGAGGCAGGAGAGGTCTGCTATGCAATGTGCGTCTCCTCCCTGCTGGGGATCTAACTAGAGCTGCTGTGCTTTACAGTGCGCCACTCAACCCACAGCGCCACCAGGGAGGCCCAAAAATGGATGATTCCATATTTTACCCCAATTAGAAAACTAACGAATCAATAAACAGATAGACCAAAACACTGGTTGTATTTCATATTAAATATATACTGATT
Organism: Galemys pyrenaicus; assembly: GCA_019455555.1. NCBI lineage: Eukaryota > Metazoa > Chordata > Mammalia > Eulipotyphla > Talpidae > Galemys > Galemys pyrenaicus. The sequence continues at coordinate 6,017,169 of JAGFMF010011678.1, read as the reverse complement.
CTAGTACTCCTACTATTATTATACTATGCACTATTGTATACTAATACACTGTTGTAATAAGCAATTGGGGTTACTTTTATCAAATGACCAACATCTCAAGGTAATAAAGTATTCACATTCACTCATCTACAACTTTTCTGCAACACATTCACTTGCTTTATTCTTTTATCAGAAATGAATCACATTTTTTTCTTTCCTAAATGAACTTTTTGAGACAAAAAAAAAGAATCACAATCCAATGTAGCTACACCTAGTGGGAGTTTATTCTTTATTCTTTTATCAGAAATGAATCACAGTCCAACATAGCTACACCTAATGATAGTTTATATTTATCTGCAGCTTTACTATTTTCACATCCCAACAACAGCTCTTCTGACAATGACAAAGCAGGATAATTATTCAAGTGCTAACAAATAGGTTCAGATTAAGCTTGTGATTTGATCATGATCACACATGTGGTACGAGACTGGACTGAAAGTCACAAAGTTAATTACTGACCAGGATTCACTCCGCATCTGTCAGATATGACTAATCATTTGTTTCACTCTTATAAAGACAAATTTAGAACAGTACAGAAATTAGGTAGCTAACAATTGACTTTCTATTACTTCTTACTAGTGAGATTTTTCTCTTAAACTACATTTGCATCTATTATGGAAGGGGACAAAGAGAAGGAAGCAGATTAAAATTCAAATTAATTATTATATTTTTTTTAAAAAAGATGTGCTGGGCCTCCCTGGTGGCGCAGTGGGTTAAGCAACCCACTATGAAGCAAACCACAGCCACTGCAGTACGAGTTCGATCCCTGCTGCCTGCCAGAGAGGGGACCCACATGGCGCAGCAGACCTCCCCTGCTGTGCCCGCTGCTCCCCTCAGCAGTGTACTTCAGTTGCTCTGCCTGTTCTGCTCCCCGTTCTCTGTGGTGAATCCTCTCACCCCCCACAACTCTGGCCTGTCCCCCAGTGCTTGTATGCTTAATAAAAAATCTTTAAAAAAAAAAAAGCTGTGCTAAAGCTATACCTGGGACAAATTAAAAGACATTTTAAAAATCTAAATGTTGAAATAAATCCCATCATATACCCTAAATATCGTAATTTTCTGTGCTTAGGAGTTAAGACTCCCGAATTCTATCATGATAAGCTTGAAAAATTCAAATTAGCCAAGCAATTATAATTACAAAAATTCCTTGTAGGGCCTCCCTGGTGGCGCACTGAGCGCCACACTATGAAGCATCCGCTGCACAGCAGCTTGAGTTCAATTTCCGGCCAGGGAGGGGACCCACATGGCACAGCAGACTTCTCCTGGCTAGCCCACTGCCCCCCTCATCAGTGTATTTCAGTCAATCTGCCTGTTCTGCTCCCCACTGTGTCTCTGTGAGTCCTCTCACCAACTGCAACTCTGGCCTGCACCCCATCTCTTTTATGCATAAATTAATAAATCTTTAAAAAAATATATTCCTGTAATACTCCCTTTGTGGATCCAGTAAGATAACCCTATACTGTTCCAATATTTACATGAGTGAAATACAATAAAAACCATCTTTGAAATTCTTATAATAATTTTATGGGGTAACAAAAAGCTTAAAGATACTTATTCAGAGGGCATACTATTCAAAAGGAAGAGGCCAGAGCAGACTAGAAAGAATGACAACAAAATATTTCTTTTTTGTTGAATAAAATGGATTGAAATGGGAATGTATAAAGCATATCAGCAAGCCCAAGAGGCCCATCCAAGATACCAACTGTTTACAGTCAGGTATAAAGAATGGCAAGTCTTCATTTATTCATGTTAAATCACAAATTCACAAGCCGTACTATTAAAATCTAGAGAATGCAGAAGTTCTCATCCACTCAAAAGAGGAAAAGAGCTGAGGCCCAGAGTGTTTCAGTGACTTAACCCAAAGTCACACAGCAGAGGTGGGATTCAAATCAAGGCTTCTTTCACTTCCTGAAAAGGACATATTTAACAAGTCCTCAAAGGACTAACAGGCAGAAAAGTTCAGAAGCGCATATAGAAAAAACAAAAGGCAGCCTTTACCTCCAAGAGCTTACAATCAAGTTAATTATTAATTATATTTAATTCATATATTACATACCAGTATATAATTAACAGTGAAAATAAATGTCACAACTTGTTATAATTTCTACAAAGCAAGTTCAAAATCCAAGAAAAGGAGAAATACTCTCCTTAACACGCTATCCCATTGCCACTATGAGGACTCACAGGTGCTATGGTGGTGGGAACTACAGGACTACACCTGAGTGGAAAAACCAAATATTGTATGAAAATGAAGGATGTAAGAAAATAAATCAATTTAGTTATTAAAAATAATTCTATCCGGGGGCCTCCCTGGTGGCGCAGTGGGTTAAGCAACGCACTATAAAGCATCCGCAGCCACTGCAGCACAAGTTTGATCCCTGCCATCGGCCAGGGTAGGGACCCACATGGCGCAGCGGACCTCTCCTGCTGTGCCTGCTGCTGCCCTCAGCAGTGTGCTTCCGTTGATCTGCCTGTTCTGCTCCCAGCTCTGTCTGTGGTGAATCCTCTCACCCCCCACACCTCTGGCCTGTACCCCAGTGCTTATATGCATAAAAAAATAAATCTTTTAAAAAAATTTCTATCCCATTGCTATAAAAAGCTTAACTCTTAAGGTTATCAATTCTCAGTTAATGTAATCTGAATTTCTTACTTCTTAGACATTAACTTCTCTTTCCTCAGTGACCCTTTATTGCTTACCTGTACTTCATCGTACTCTTGGAATCACTTTAGGCAACACTTGTTAAGACATCAAGGAACAGCAGAGAGAACATATCTCAGGTAAATGATTCACATTATGGCACGAGTGAAAATGGACAAATTGCTTAGCCTCTCGGTGACTTCAGTTTCTCCCAACTATAAAACAGGAGTGGTAACTGAAAAGAATCATTTTAAAGGATTGTTTCAAGAATCAAGTGAGAATTTGTATGACTACTTTGTAAACTGCAAAATGCAGACTTGATTCAAATCTAAGCCCTTAGAAATAACCCTTCAACTCGCAGCCTAAGTTCTCTGTACAATGCTTTGACGTTTGTGTTTCCCTAGGGCTCAACTGTCTGTTGTATAAAAGAGAAAGGAAGGAAAGGAAGTCTTCTGTTTTGAAACTTGGTTCCTCACCTACAAATTTCCTGTACTTCCCAAGCTGTTCCTTTCTCTTCAAAAATTTCAAAGATTCTTTCAACTCTTTTTATGTATCATAAAATGTCAAACTTTGCAACTGAATCATCTTTGTTTATACTTGGTACCACAACCAAATATTGCACACTCTGAAAATGCTTTCTAAAATTTCTATTTAATAAAGTGCTTACTGGCCATATTCTGAAGAAAAAAAAACTTATAAACTCAGGGGAAAAGGCTTTTTAAAAAAAATTTATTTATTTATGCACACAAGAGCTGGGGCACAGGCCGGAGTTGTGGGAGGTAAGAGGATTCACCGGAGACAGAGTGGGGAGCAGTACAGACAAACCGACTGAAATACACTGCTGAGGGGAACAGCGGGCAAGGCAGGAGAGGTCTGCTGTGCCATGTGGGTCCCCTCCTGGCTGGGGACTGGACTCGTGCTGCTGTGCCATGGATGCTTTACAGTGCAGTGCTCAACCCACTGTGCCACCAGGGAGGCCCCAAAAGACTTTTTCGTAAATTAGAAAAATTCAACAATAGATATAAAAATTCCATACTATGTGACCCTAAATCATAGTAGATATAATTTACTTACAAATGCGAAGAAATCAGTTTTCAACAGCTGTATTACAAAATAGTGTTTTGGGCCTCCCTGGTGGCACAGGCATTAAAGTCTCAGCCCTGTAGCATGAGTTTGACAGCCCAACCCACCACCACCACCAGCTAACCCATATGCACAGCACACCCAGCAGTGTATTTCTGTAGGTGCGCCTGTTCTGCTCCCCACTCTGTCTCTGGTGAATCCTCTGACACTCTCCCCACCAACCCTGCATTCTGGCCTACACCCTAGTTCTTGTTTAAATCTTAAAGAAACAAACAAAAATACACAATGAAATTGTGAGGTAGGTCTCAAGTGATGTTATAGATTTACATCATTCAAAAAAATTAGAGCAAAATCAAAACTATTTAATATCATTTTCATAAAGGCACTGCTTGCCTATATGATTTTTTGACCAGAAAAGAGCTGTGGCTACTGCTTTCTCAACTCATGTAATTCACAGTGTTTCTCAGTCAAGCTACAACCTCCATGACATATTTACACACACAGATGCACATAAATGCCATTCATGCTGACAGGAAAAAATTTTATGGAAGCACTGTCATAAGCAATGTTATTTTAAACATGACACTTGAATGAAAAAATATATTAAAAACTTCACTATTTCAAGCAAATCAATTTCTCCTTTCTACGTTACCTTTGCTTAAGGGAAAGCAAGCAATAAAATACATACCACATAAAAAATAACTTGTGATTTTATAAATAAACTTGTTTTTTAAGGTAAAACAAGACAGCAGCCAGGACCCTGATCTCTAAGTTTGGTATTTATACCATGAAGATTTGAAACAACTTTATTAGCTGTTAAATTCTGAAAACACTGCCCCTGTAATGAGTGCAGTCAAGCAAAAACCAGCTTTCCTCTGTATTTTCACAAACCTAGACACATCTGTTCTTTGACTGAAATAAAAAAAGGAAATGAAAAGCCAATATGAAAATAAGCAACGAGAAGGTAACTCTCTCCAAAAGCACCAAAGTTTAAAATGTTATAAGGAAAACACAAACCTTATTATACACTTAAAAATTGGTTTTTGTTTAGAAAAATATACTTTGCAAAGTTTTAATTTCTTTTAATTTTTAAAGCAATATACATTAATACTTTTAAAATACAAATACAGAAAGGTTAAAAAAAAAAGAAAACCTGCAAAAGTGAAAGGTACTTTCCTCTAGCAACCTCTATTAAAAACTTTCATGTAAATATTCTAGGCATTGCAAGCATAAGTATGCTGTATACTTGTTGCATTGATTAAAATAACTATATTTCAAACCACTAAAATGTCTTAAAATTTTTTTACTTTTTTTTAAAACGATGATTGCTCTAATTAGTATGCTAACTATAAAAGTCATGGTTCATCACAATCTTATTTATAATGGTAAAAACTAGAAACTATGCCAAATATTAAATGAAAATTTCGAGTAAATCACACTTTGTTCAAAATTATAAAATGTAGCCAATTAAAATCAAGTTCAGAAAAATTTTAAGGCAATGGTAAAAAGTTCATTATGTTAAACCAAAAGGGGGAAAAAAATTAGGGTATGTTTTTGTGGCTACTATATCTCATATATAAAAAAGAAGAGTTTTGGGGAAAAACTAGAAGGAGGAAATGCATACAGATGACTTCTGAATGAGATTACAGATTTTGTTGTTGGCTTTATTACTATTCTTTGCAACTTTTCAGTAAAAAGTATGTCTCATATTTAAAAAAAGAGGGGGTTCTCAGAATTGCATTTCTAATTTAGATTTTAAAAGAACAAACTATTAAAGTTCTACACAAATATCCTAAAAACTAATGTAAACCACAATGTAATAGACAAGTTGGGACTGCTTCTTTTTCTGAAAAACCTTTAAAACCATATATAAATACATCCCCATAAATACAACTTAATGTCTTCTAGTGAATTTTTGTTCTAAGGTTATTTAGTTAGTAGGAAAAAGATTACAAATAATTCCTTTTAGTAATGTACTGTTTTTTGTTGTTTATTTTCACAAAGTTGAGATTTTTCATTTATTTATTCCAGCAACAGGACTACTTACTACCCAATTGCGCCTCCCTGACATTATAAACTTCCTGAAGGAAAAGATCAGACAGCCAAACAAATGTGGAAGGTGAAGTGATAGGCACCACACACAAGGCTACACACAGAAGCCCAAGAAGGGTTCGCCCAGAGTTCTGTTAATGGTCACATGTAACACGAGCCTCCATAGATAAAAACAGCTAGACTCAAAGATTAGGAAGAAAATAAGGACAACCAGTATTTCTCCCATTAAGTCCCCTACCAAAAAAATCAGTGCAACAATCAAGTTTAAGTTCTTTGTTCTTTTGGAAAAGGGTCTTACATGAGAAATCTTTGCAGTTTATGATGACCCATGAGAGACCAAATAATAAAATCACTGGAGAAACTTAGGAAGAATTCAAATGGCTGTACACGTAGGAAAAAAGTCAGATGGATGTCTGGTATGAGGAATGCAAAGCAATCACAGGAAAGAGAAAATATACCAAATTTACTGTAAGCCTGGTAAGTTTCTGAGGCCTCAATATAACAAAAGAAGACTTAGGAGTTTGTAGAATATTTTCTAAGTCAACTGCTAGCATGCAACTTCAGGCAAAATGACCAACAATAACAATAAACTTCATTTAAGGACAGGGTTGGAAATGGGACAGAAAACACTGTCCTAAACAAAAACATGGCCTATCAAAATCAATTTACTGTGTTTAGTTCTGAATAGCTCAGAGGCAATAGGTTACAGTGATTAAGCAGACTTGTGTTCAAATACTATTTTCTGCGCTTATATTTCAGTTCCTTCTGTAAAATGGGAAAGGACCCCACAAGAGAGTCGCTCTACAGTTAAATGAAAAAATGTGTTGTTTTAGCATATTACTTGACACAATATTCCATAAAATGGTAATTATCACCACTACTATAAAGCAAGAAGCAATATCCCAGAGAAGTTATTAAAATATGAGACAGGGGCCTCCTTGGTGGCACAAGGGGTTAAGTTGCAGCACTATCCAGCACTATGAAGCCATCCACAGCCACTGCAACATGAGTTCAATCCCCTGCCAGGGAGCTGACCCACATGGCACAGCAGAGCCCTCCTGTCTGGCCCACTGCTCCCCTCAGCAATGTATTTCAGTAGATCTGTTCTGCTCCCCACTCTGTCTCTGTTGAATCCTCTCACCACCACCACCACCACACCTCCTCTGCACCTCTGGCTTATACTCCAGCTCTTGTATGCATAAATCAATCTTTAAAAATAAATACATAAGACATTGTCAAATTTTTGACATGCATTAAAGTCACCTGAAAGGCTTATTGAAAATGCAGATTCCTGGAACCCATTCTACCAAGAGATTCATGCTGTAAATCTAAAGTAGAATGTGGCTGTCTCCTTGCCCAACCATCAAGAATTATTGAAGACCTCCCTGGTGGCACAAGAGGTTGAGCACGGCACTGTGGGGGCTTCCCCAGCTACTGCAGCTCGAGTTCCATTTCCAGCCAGGGATGGAAAGGAACCACATGGCGCAGCAGACCTGCCTCGCCCGCTGCTCCCCTTAACAGTGTATTTCAGTCAATCTGCCTGTTCTGCTCCCCACTGTCTCTGGTGAATCCTATCACCCCTGTGCCCCAGTTCTTGTATGCATAAATAAAATCTTAAAAAAAATAAGTATTAAAAAGAACCAAGGCACTGTCTTTTTAAAAGAGAAACTGAAAATTAGGGTTCTTTCTTAGAAAGAAGGGACCTAAACTAGATAGTATGTTTAAGAGAAACATAAATGAGTTCATTAAGTTCATTCACTCACCAACATTCACTGAGTACCTTTTATACAGTGAAAAGGACAAGAATCCCGTTTTAAGTTGTAGGAGACAGAATATTAAAAATAAGGGAGTTCCAGATAGTGACAAATGTTCTGGAGAAAATGAAGGAATAATGGGCAGTAGGGAGGTAGGGAGGGCAAGTAATCTCCTTGAAGAGCAAACATTTGAATTGAGACTGAATGACTTCAAAGCAAGATCTGAGAGAAGAACATTGAAGCCACAGGGTACAGCAAATGTAAATGCCCTAAAGCAGGAGTGCAGGAGCACACCTGGCAAGTTCCCAGGATAATGGCAGTATGGGTAGAACACTAGAAGAAAAGACCAACCAGACCCTTGGGATACTAATCTAGGTAGAGTCATACAAGATAGAGAAAGGCAGTGCCAGGCACTCCTGAGAAAGGAATATAGATTTCATTCTGAATGTGATGGGAGGCTTTGAACCAAAGGGTGACATAATCTGGTTTACATTTAAAAGCTTGCTAAGGTTGTGATTAGGGAAATGTATCACAAAAAGCCAAAGTGCAAAGCAGGGAGACTAGGCTGCAGAGACCAGGTGAGGGATGATGACAGTCGGTATAGAAGCAGGAATGAGAAGGAAAGGTCAAATATCGACATTACAAACTAAACACTATAGTTCAAGACAAATCAAAGAAAAGCAACTAACATAGTGAGTGGTACTACTTATCCAAGAGATAAAGAATGAAAATTAGAAATTTAAGGTTTTAATAAGTTTAAGAGTTATTAGCATATTGGGATACTTGATAGTATGCACTTATCTTTGAAGCTGAGGTGAAGGGGTATTTCTTTCTCTTTTGATGCTGCTGCTAAAGCACTGAACTAATTGGGCACACATCCAAGACTATATATTAATAAAGCATAGTAAGTGTGATTTGTAAAGTAAAATCTTCTAGGAACTTACTGCTGGAGTCTTGATCAACAGTTGGAGTACCCAGTTGTTATGAGAAAGATCTCAACCTTTACCTGAATTAAATCACTGAATTAGCAGAAATTTTTAAAAATTTCCATATTGTCAACTCAGCCTATTCTATCTGCCCCTACTCTTCCAACTTAAATAAGCAAAGTCTTACTTTAACTTGCTAAGTCTTACACATTAATTTGCTAATTTTTATATTATCATAGATTTGAGAGACAATCTTTTAAAACCATTATTTTTGTCATCATGGCTTGCCAAACATCCAGTAAATATTCCTTAAAAGTTAAGGTTCAGCATTCTGTGGCAGGTGTGGCGAAGTAATTTGTAATCTCGGAAGCTACACATGGTAGTAAATTGTAACCTCAATTTAAAAAAAGTTAAGGTCCAAAAACCTCATCTGTAGATATTTAAATTATGGGCAAAACTTTAATTTTGTTACTTAAAAAATATATGCTACTATGTGAAAAAGCAGATTACAGAAGAACATATGTGACAATTCATTTTTATATAAAACACATAAATGCAAAAAAGAAGTCTGTATGGATATAAACCACAGCTGATATTTTAGTGATTTTTCTAGATGGCCAGACTACTGATGCCTTATTCTTTTCTCTGCTTTAATCAAGATATCACAAATTATTTCATGTAAGCAAACATATTGTTATGGGTTAGCATAAAAAGGTAAGAAAGAAACTTCAAGAACACAATTTCACTTGTCCAAATTAGCAGGATTCCAACCGTAGTATTAAGAAAAAAGATCACAACTGCACACACAGGAGAAAGGAATTATAAAGAACATGTCATAACACAATAAGGACATACCCTTCAAGGGAGTAGTGGTAAGAACTCTACCTAGATTAGATATAAGGGACAGTAACTAACATATACTTTTGTTTTTCTTTTCTTACGTTTAACAAAGCAATGTCTCATAAACTAGTGCGTGTTATGCGAAAAATGTCCTTTTAAAAAACCAGTTAGGACAAGTGGGAAATTTGGCCTCTGGTCTCCTTCGTGCTATGGAGGGGCGCGGAAGGTAGCATGGTTCGCAGCAGCCTAGAGGAATCTGCGTGGCTAGTCACCTGAAGTGGAAGGAACACAAGCTTTCTGCAACCTCCACAGAACTGGGCAGCCAGAACGCCGCCCTAAGCATCGCAAGATTAAAACCCCCAACAGGGCTACACTGTCCAAATTACTGTGGGTACAGCAGCCAACGGATTCGACACGAACCCACAAAAACTGGGAGGTCTCTACAGCACACACAGGTATTCCCTGCGTAAAGCTCATCTGACTCTGGTGATGTAAAAACAAGCGATCCAGGCTTCTTATTTCAGGCCACCTCTTCGATTGTGCAAACCGGGACATAGTCTACGGACTCCCTACAGCTAACAAACATCATCTTGGCTAAAATCCTAACAACCCAGAAACAGTCACGTTGGAAAACTTTGGCTTTAAACGGAAACACCGAACTTCAAGTACTCTGGTAACCAGCTTATCGCACATTATCTTTTCCAATTGCTACCTCTTTACTGTCAGCTCAGGTTCCGCTCACTGGACAAACAGAAAAAGGGGATCCTTTAAATTCGCAACACAATACGAACGAGAAAGCTTCGCTTTCTGGGTGGCAGCTCTCCCGTCTGATCAATCACAACAAAGGGCGCATCTTAGTGACTTCATCAAAGCCAGAAAGGGTTTAGAAATCGAGGTAAAATGATATCGTGTGGCTATCACGGTTTGTGGGGTTTTCCTTCCCGCTGCCACTCGCTTTTTACTCCATTATACGCTCCACCTGAGCTGACGGTCTAGCCCTAAAAATAAAACCACCCGTAGCTACCGTCCACTTTCCCTGCCAAGCCCCGACTCCGGTGTCCTGAAGAGAAAGCCCAGCTGCAGGCTCTCAGCCTCGCTCTTCGCCGGGAGACGCAGGCTGGCAGCAGCGGGGTTCTCCCGGTGCAGCCGCTAGCCCGGCCGGCGAACCACCGCGCCCGAGCAGCGGCAGCCCGGCTCGGTCGCAGCCGCCGCAGTCCCCAAGAGCCTGAGGAACTCCCAGGGAAAACGGCGTGAGGGGCAGGTGGGCCGGCGAACGGCGGAGGGGAACACTCACCCGCCCAGACCACAACCGACGGGGCGGGGAGGATGGGGGCCGGGACCCAGGTAGGGCAGAAAGACCGCCTGGAGCTTCCGGAACGCTGCGGCTGCTCGAGACGCCGCCGCCGCTGCTGCTCCTGGCCGCCGACTTCCTCCCCTCTGTTTTGATTCGATTGACCACGTCACTCTTAGCCACGAGACCCGGATCTGCCGGCTCCCGCGGGCGGCGGCGCAACAGATTGCAGCGGCTCGAGACTCCGGCGGCCGCCTGCCGAGCATGCGCACGCCTCGCGCCTGCCCAGTGTGTACGAGGGGGCGGGGCAAGCTGGAACGCCACGGGCGCTCGCGTCACGCTATTCGTGGGGGCGGGGAGCACGGGATTGTAGTTCCGGTCGGGAGGGGTGGGGCCGAGGACTGTGAAGCCGGAGGGCGAGGCCCCGCGTCTGTTGAGCAGGCAGGGCCGTGTAGCGTGCTCCGTCGGTGGCAGGCACTGCCCCTTGCTGTGCGCCTCCCTCTGCCTGCGCAGATCCCTTTTCTCGCTCGCAGTTCTTTTTAAAAGCCGGGGATGGAGGTAGCGGTGGGCGCGAGTTGGCGTCAGCTGCGATCCGTTATCTATCCCTGTAGACATTGTGTTTTTGATTACTCAAATCCAGGTGAAAACTGGACTTGGGATTTGGTCTTCTGTAGAAGATTAAGTCAAAAGTGGTAGACTTTGACATTTTTGCGCCCGAAAAAAATGGCTGAAATTAAGTTCAAGAAAAGTGTTAAAGAGACACGCGCCAACAGAGCGGGAGGTTTGGGGGAACTGGCAGAGGACATCTGTTAAGCAACCCGCCCAGCCCGTAGTAACGATAATACTTGTGGGGTAGACAAAATTGGTGCTTTCTGTTCTCCCATTCTAGCCTTCTAATTTCCGCTCTAAACCATTGACGCCCCGGAGAATTTACCAAGTTGGCAAAATTTACGGTTGCTCTAGCATGTCCACGAACTGACGAGTTTTATTTAAAATGGGACTAGTGGTAAAGTAAAAGTGCGTTCAGAACAAGGATTTCACAAAGGCACCTCCTTGCCTGGGAAGTGGAAGTTAGATGTAAAATTTTGTCGTCCTTACTTGGTGACTTTTTCACCTACCCGGACCTCACCCTTAGCTCTTTGGTTAATCACGTTAACAAATTAGTATAATCTGCAATATATTTTCAATTATATATATTTATTTTTAATAAAGTACCATTGTCTTATAGCCTTGCTTTTTTTTTTTTTTTTGGACAGTATAGGATTCCTCCCTTATACTGCTTGAAAGGGGTGGATGAGTGTTGACCTAGCTCTCCCACCACCAAAGCACCCATGATCCTCCCATCGTAAAACTATGGTGCTCCACCCAGAAATTTTTAAAATGGCTATTAAACCCAGGCAAAGGTTTCTAGAAAACTAAGATTTCTGTTAAATCTCAAAATGTTTCCTATTTAACAAAGATTGCAAGTAGATAGAAGTCGAACTTGCCCCTTAGTCAGCAAATATGAACTCTACCCCAAATTTAGAAAACATGAGGCAGACTCTCACCAATGGAAGTTCATGGGCTGAACCTGTAGCAGAGGGTCGTTTAACATGTAGAACTTGTGGAACAAAGTCTTGTGTGCTTGAGTGCACTCATGCTCATGTGTACATATGTTTTTGAGAAGACAGCTGTTTTAAGAGAACAGTATGGTACAGAACTGGAATTGTACACGTTGTTGCAAAATTATCATGACTTTATAAAGTAAATCAAGATGTTAAAATACTTGCTATAGCTTACAAGATAACTACCCCCACTCCCCAATTCCCACCTCTTGGATCTCTCCTCTGGAGATGCAGTTTTCTCCAGTCTTTTGAATCAGGGCTGCTCTGAACTGTAGAATATAGTTGAAGGTGTGTGACTTCTAAGGCTAGGTCATAAAGGCACAGATAGCCGCTTTCGGCCTCATTCTCTTGGATTTGCTTGCTCTGAGCGAAAGCAGTCTCCATCCCACCCCTTTCAAGCAGCCTTTTAAAGAAGGCCTATGTGGAGAACAAGAATACCTCCACCAACAAACAGCCAGGACCAACTTGCCAGCCATGTAAATGAACTTACCTTGGTTAGCCTAATCTTGCAACCCAATTAAGAATTCAATGACTGGGGCCGCCCTGGTGGCCAGTGGGTTGAACGACGCACTATGAAGCAAACCGCAGCCACTGCAGCACAAGTTCGATCCCTGCCGCCGGCCAGGGAGGAGACCCACATGGCGTAGCAGATCTCTCCTGCCTTGCCCGCTGCTCCCCTCAGCAGTGTGTTTCTGTCAATCTGCCTGTTCTGCATCCTGCTCTGTCAGGTGGATTCTCTCACCAGCCCCACACCTCTGGCCTGTACCCTGTGTTTGTATGCATAAATAAATAAATCTTAAAAAAAAAAAAAGAATTCAATGACTGCATCCCTGTCCAATATCTGCTTGCATACTCAGGAGAGATAGAAAGATTTCAGGAGCTCTGTACAAGAACCTGGCAGAGGGGGAGGGGAAACTAAATTATTTTTATTTACCTTATATTTTGTTTGAAATTTTGCAAATATTTTTTTAAAGATTTATTTATGCATACAAGCACTGGGGTACAGGCCAGAGGTGTGGGGGGGTGAGAGGATTCACCACAGAGAGCAGGGAGCAGAACA
>JAGFMF010011678.1:5982455-6002197 GCA_019455555.1 Galemys pyrenaicus | reverse complement strand
CCTGCTCTCTGTGGTGAATCCTCTCACCCCCCCACACCTCTGGCCTGTACCCCAGCTCTTGTATGCATAAATAAATAAATCTTTAAAAAAAAAAAAGTGAATTCACATTAAAGGCATTTTATTGTCAGTGCAAAGTCAACAGTGTTAGCCTGTTGAAAGTAGCTGCACAACTTAGATTCAGGAGAAAGAGATCTTGAGAAAATGTATTCACTTTTATAGTCATCGGGAATAAATCAAGTTATTTTCATATTCTGGAGTTTGCTGTTTCATTACTATTTTACTATTTCCTAGAGAGAAAATGAGTTGTATCTTTGTAATTCAAAAAATTTCAAAGGGGAGCAGCAGTTGAGACAGGAGAGGTCTGCTGAGCCAGTTGGGTCACCTCCCTGGCTGGGGAATGAACAAATGAGGGGGCTCCCTGGTAGCACAAGGGGTTAAGTCACAGCACTATGAAACTATCTGCAGCACAAGTCGATTCTGGGTCAGGAATTCCTGGCCAGGGAGGTGACCCACATGGTGCAGCAGACCTCTCCTGTCTTATCCACTCCTTTCTTCAGCAGTGTACTTTAGTCTATCTGTCTGTTCTACTCCCCACTGTCTCTGGTGAATCCTTTCACCCTCTGCACCTCTGGCCTGCACCCCAGTTCTTATATAAATAAATAAAGCTTTTAAAAAAAAATTCAAAGGGAGCCAAACAAGATTTTATATACATTTTTGCTATGTAACAGTGAATACAAATATTCTTACTTACCAATTTTTTAAAGCTTTATTTATGCATATAAGAGCTGGGGTGCAGGCCAGAGGTGCAGGTGATAAGCGGATTCACTGGAGACAGAGTAGGAGCAGAATAGGCAAACTGAGTGAAATACACTGCTGAGGGGAGCAGCGGGCCAGGCAGGAGAGGTCTGCTGCACCATGTGGGTCCCCTCCCTGGCCGGGGATCAAACTCCTGTTGCAGTGGTTGCTGAGAGCTTCATAGTGCTGAGTCTTAAGCCCTTGCACCACCAGGGAGGCCCTATTTACTGATGTTTTTGAAAGTAATAAGGATAAAACTTAGTAATAGAGTGACTTTAGAAGATTTTGTGTAATGGAAATTAAAGGAGTCTTGGTGAGGGGAAATAGGATGACAGCAGAAGCTTTATGAAAAGAAATTTGAAATTTAGGACGAAGAAAATAAAAGGCAAATTCTTTGTCCTCTTAATTTGGGGGCAATGTTTAATAAGTAAGTGTGGAGAAGTAGATGTGTTAACAGGTATATGGTTATCATCTGCCCTTCCACATTTCTTCCTTTTAGAAGATTTTAAGTATCCTTTTTTTATAATGGGAGGTTAAAATATATGTAAATAATTTACTTTTCTAAAATGGGTTTTAATTAGATCAGCTAATCCTCCAATCAGATATCCTTGGTTCTGGAAAGGAGCTTATGCACCTTCAGGAGGAAATGCTACTGGAAAGAAAATATCAGGGATGCCTTGGAAGTTTCCTGTGTATTCAGTGACAGACCAGGCAATTAATTAAAAGTCATAATATATGTGAAAATGCTCTGTAAACAATAATCAACTATTTTTAAAAACCCATTTCTGAACAATTTGTAATATTTGCTGTATATGCATATTTACAAGTCTCTACCACAAATGATGCACTTACGCTTCTAATTATATGAAACAGTTTGAAAGGAAAGCAACTCATATCATTGCTATGTCAAGGATTGTTTAATTTTAAGTGAAATAGGATCCTGCTTTTGAGCCCACAGCTAAGAATACTTGGTGCTAAAGACTACCCTCCTCCTAACCAGCTCTGTGTGTGAAGCATCAGCTTTTGGAATCCATCCATTCCTGTAGAGCCTAGTGAGAGGTAGCCATTAAGATAATGAGCACTTCTACCACATTATCTTCTCTTTCATAGAAGGGGAAGACAAGAAAATGAAAACTATCTTTTTGGGAGAATGCAGAATTTGAAGAGAGGCTGTTTCCTCATGTCGTGAAGGAAAGTAGGGAATTTTCTCTTTCCCCAAGACTAGGGAGGGAGTAATCAAAAGAATCATAAAGTAAGAGCAACTGAGCCATTATCCCCTTCACTACGTTGTGAATTGATGATTGCCTTAGGTCTAAAAATTGCCAAGCCATTTTCCTGAGGCTGCTAGTAGATAGAAAAAGAAACGAGAGGAGATAAAGCTGTGAGAGGGAGGTGTCACTGGGTAGTGGGGCAGTCTGCACTTCTGCTGTTCAGAATAATAAATTCCCTAAGCATCCCTTGGTTCAGTGTGGTACAGCAGGGATCTAGATACCTCACCATCACTGTCCCCACCTCCCTGACCCCACTTCCCACTTCCCATCCACATTCAGATATACCAGAGATACCTTGTCTTCAGTTAAAGCAGTCAAAAGAGACTTCTGGAGTTTCTAATTCCCAATTCTGAATTGGAGAGTGGGGAGAAGGTCAACTAACTCCATTTAGTCCACTCCTGGTCTAGTTGACGGGATGTGAAGGAGAATATCATGTGTGAAAAAACTCTTGGAGAAGCAGCACTACAAACTCTCTTAAAACAGTGTCCGGTATCATTGAGCAATATTCACAATAGCCAAGAAAAGGAAACAATCCAAGTACCCATCAACAGACAGTGGATAAAGAAGAGGCGGCATATATACACAATGGAATACTACCTAGGCTTTAGTTGCGTCCATGCAACAACACAGATAGACCTTGAAGAGATTATGGTAATGAAATAAATCAGATAGAAAAAGACAAATACCATATGATTTCACTCATATGGACTAAAAAGAATATAAAGAAAAAAGCAAATAAAGATAAAAAAACAAACCCTTAGACTGACAACAGAATGGTGGTTACCAAGGGGAGACGAGGAGTACAAGTAGAGGGGATTGATTGGTTGGTAGTGGATGGTCTCTGGTCATGTGGTGGGGGGTGGTGTAATATATACAGTTGCTGAGGTGCAACCTATATAGTGTGTAAACTAATGTTATTTCATTTAAAAGGGGGGGGCAAGTGGTATATACATATAATAGAATAATAATCAGCTATCCGGCCCGCCCTGGTGGCGCAGTGGGTTAAGCAACGCACTATGAAGCAAATCGCAGCCACTGCAGCACGAGTTCGATCCCTGCTGCCGGCCAGGGAGGTGACCCACATGGCGTAGCGGACCTCTCCTGCCTCGCCCGCTGCTCCCCTCAGCAGTGTGTTTCAGTGGATCCACCTGTTCTGCTCCCTGCTCTGTCTGGTGGATTCTCTCACCACCCCCACACCTCTGGCCTCTACCCCAGTGCTTGTATGCATAAATAAATAAATCTTTAAAAAAAAAAAGAATAATAATCAGCTATCAAAAAAAGATGAAATCTTGCCATTTGTGGCAACATGGCTAGAACTCAGGATTATGCTAAGTAAAATAAGTCAGAAGGATAAAGACAAATATTGATTTCACTCATATGTGGATATAAAGAACAAAGGAAAGGAACATACAAAGCCAAACCTTTGTATTATGACTACAGAACTGAGGTTGCCAGAGGAGGAAGTGGGTAGGAGCAAAGGTTGGAGGGGATCCAAAGGACTGTGGTGGTGAGTTATTGATACTTTGGTGGTAAGTATGGTGTTCTAACACATACCTAAAAAGTGTGATCAATACCTCTAATCAAATACATTGTTGTAAACCTAAATAAATAACTAAATAAAGCAGTGAATACCCAAATCATGAACCAGATGAAATGAAGACATGTTGTTACATTTCCTACTTGGATCTTGCATTTTCAAGTAAAAATCTCAGGACAAACAGAAAAAGTGCTCAGTTGGAATAAATGTAGTTTAACCATTATGTATTGACTTCCAGGAAAAATGTTTTTTGGAGCATGAAGAAGATACAAAATCTACCAATAATCATCAACAACAATAATAACTATCAAGTATTTTTAATTACCCTTCTGCTACAGCAGTCACGGTCCAGTTCGGTTACATTCAGTTCCTTTTATGAAAAAATAATGGCATGCGGTGCTACTGCTGGCACAACTGGGAACCCATGTTAAAAATCTTAATACACACCTTGACTTCTTTGCAAGTGTAAACACCCATGTAACCATGACACAGGTCGAGATAAAAATATTTCCAAAAGATTCATTCTTCTCTCCTTTTAAAACCTAAAGGAATGTCTTTTAGAAGAAAATTACAGCCCAGATGAATCTCTGGGGAATGTGCAAAGGAAGTAAAAGAGAACATGATTAGCTAATAGAAGACTGAAAAAGTGGCTGGAGGCTTACAGTAGGACAACTTATTTCCCTAACAACATAAAAATGTTTTCATAGAAATATTGCTAGCCATAAAGTTTATTGTAAGTAGTTTAAAATGTTAAAAGGGTCATCTGAGTAACTTCATAATTTTTAATTCATTTAAAATATCCAAGTAAATCTGAGGAGTTAAAGTTAAATGTGATTCTCTTAAGATTTCATCTATGTATGCAGGGACAAAATGATCCTACATGGTGAAAAGTTATATAATCTTTTATATTTTGACACTTGTAACCAGATCTGTAATTTCTACCTTTTCTATTCAGATCAATTTTCATTGATTAAAGTTTTCCTCCATTGCACATTAAAAGTCTGTGGACTTCTGAAAAGGCTGTAGAAGCACTCACCAATTCAGTGCAAGTGAGCTTCCCAAACACCCCGATTGTGGTATCTCTGAAAATCATTACAGGAATCAGAGCTCCTTATGAGTTTGGAACAAGAAATGTATACTATTAGCATGAGGCTTATTACACCATGAAAATGTCAAAGCCATAAAATCATGTCAGAAGAACTTAGAATTTATCTTACAGGAGCTCCCACTGACCATTTGTCAATTTAGGAATCAAAAAGCAAGTAACTTTTGGATTGCAACATGTCAGATATATTAAAGTCCATGTTTTCCTACTGATACTAAAAACAAAATTTAAAATCTCTTAGGTAGCCTTTGAAAGATTTAGGGGACCAACTCATTCTAGACCAACCCATTCTGAAAATGTTAAGTAGGAACAATCAAGCATTTATCCAGTCTTTCCTGTATGAACTATACCTCAAAATAAATAAGTTGGGGAAGGAAAGAGTTTCTTCATGGAAGAATTCTTTGCATAAAGATAAACAGACAAGTAAAATAATATTGACCCTTTATCTATTGTTGCAGGGAAACTTAGATGGATGTTGACACAACTTGAAACATAGTCTAAGTTTTACTTTGCATTCCTAGTGATTCCCAATGCTTTTAAAGATTTTTTAAAAAAGATTTATTTATTTATGCACACAAGCACTGGGGGACAGGCCAGAGGTGTGGGGGGTAAGAGGATTCACCACAGAGAGCAGGGATTCACCACAGAGAGCAGGGAGCAGAACAGGCAGATCAACTGAAGTACACTGCTGAGGGCAGCAGTGGGCACAGCAGGAGAGGTCTGCCGCACCATGTGGGTCCCCTCCCTGGCCGGCAGCAGGGATCGAACTCATGCTGCAGTGGCTGCGGATTGCTTCATAGTGTGTTGCTTGACCCACTGCGCCACCAGGGAGGCCCCCAATGCTTTTAAAACTATCAGAAAGTTGGATCAAAAATATGGCAGCAGTTTGGTCCTCATAGTTACATTTCCTTGGATCAAGGCACATGCGTCTTTGCTCACATGGTGCAAGAGTGGGCGAAGTTGGACTGAACTTACCGTATTGCTTATCATCCTCCAAGCAGTAGATCAATAGACAATCAGACTACACGAAATGCATAAAGAAAAATTCAGGATTAACAGTGAATTGAAGGGTTATTCTACAAATCTCTAAATTGTGTTTTGCAAATAAACATAAGGTGAGCTAAAGTTAGTGTCCATTAAACAAATTGTTAGGCTCTTATAGTAGAAGTAAGGAAAAGAGACAGGAATTTAGCCACATGTCTCCCGTAGCTTACAATAATTGTCTTTTTCAATATTGTCTTAGTTCATTTGGGCTGCTATAACAAAGTACCATAAATTGGATTGCCTATAAACAGCCGTAATATATTTCTGACAATTCCAGAGGCTGGAAGCTAGAAATTAGAGTGCCAACTTGGTTGGGTTCGTTCCCACAAGAGCCCTCGCAAAGTTGCAAATTGCCTCCTTCTTAGTGTATCTTCACAAGGCAGAGAGCAGAAAGTAGGAAGCTCTTTCTGTCTCTTATAGGGGCACTAAACTAGTCCTTTGATGGTACACCTCAAAGGTCCCACTCCATTGGGTGGTAGATTTCAGTATATGAGTTGGGGGGGTGGGTATACAGCAAATGCCAACTTGGTAGCTCCTGGATTTATGTGTATAATTACAATTAAAGCTAGTAATCTAAAACAGGATAGTGTCTATTAATCTGAGCTTAGTGCAGGAATTCCAAAGTGATTGATGAACTAGATTATCTTTTCTTAGTCCTTGCCAGACAGGGGCTTACTGTGCAAATGTTTTGTTGCCTTGTCAAGAGGAGAGCCCCATTTTCTTTACTGTTCCAGTAGGACCCCACACAGCTCTGAATGGACTAAAGGGAAGTTTGCCCACTTCTTATCATTTTACCAGTTGTATGGACTGGCCCAGTGGCTGGACCAAAGAGATGCCTGTCAGGGGAAAGGTTTGGATTAAAATTAGTGATTAGGGCCTCCCTGGTGGCACAGTGGGTCAAGCAACACACTATGAAGCAATCCGCAGCCACTGCAGCACTAGTTTGATCCCTGCTGCTGGCCAGGGAGGGGACCCACATGGTTCGACAGACCTCTCCTGCTGTGCCCGCTGCTGCCCTCAGCAGTGTACTTCAGTTGATCTGCCTGTTCTGCTCCCTGCTCTCTATGGTGAATCCTCTCACCCTGCCCCACACCTCTGGCCTGTACCCCAGCTCTTGTGTGCATAAATAAATAAATCTCTAAAAAAATAAAATAAAATTAGTGATTAATGAAAGTAAGACCAAGTTGGGCCTCCCTGGTGGCGCAGTGGGTTAAGCAACGCACTATGGAGCAAACCGCAACCACTGCAGCACGAGTTCAATCCCTGCTGCCGGCCAGGGGGGGACCCACATGGCCCGGCAGACCTCTCCTGCTGTGCCCGCTGCTCCCCTCAGCAGTGTACTTCCATTGATCTGCCTGTTCTGCTCCCTGCTCTCTGTGGTGAATCCTCTTACCCCCCACACCTCTGACCTGTACCCCAGTGCTTGTATGCATAAATAAATAAATCTTTAAAAAAAAAAAAAAAGAAAGTAAGACCAAGTTTTTGCTGAGGGAAAATGAGCCAATCAATGGGTTTTACGAAAGGAAAAAAAATCTAATAATTCTGGTGAGGCTCAGAGAGAAGCTTAGAATAAGAGAATAATATTTTGTCTTGGAGACATAACATAACATACTCAGATGTATGTCACAGAGAGTGAAACTCACAAAACCTTTCCTGCTCTTAAAGAAACAATAAATGAGTTGAGCGAAAACTTCCAGAAAAGGTATACATACAGTCTCAAAATAAATGAAAAAAAAAGGAGAGTTCTACGTATGATTAATAGAAAAATACCATTGTGTTCATATAACTTAGTTTTTGTTTCATAGGACTTTATCCCTATGGAGAATTACCCTAAAGAAATTGTAGGCTTGATTTAATGATAGCTTGATTATGGTTCTTAATCATACAGTAAGTGTACACCTTAAATTCATAGAAATATGAGAAAATTGGGCCTCTCTGGTGGCTCAGGAGTTAAGCCACAGGGCTATCAGGCTATCGATCACTAGCCACTGAAACATTAGTTCAATCCCTGGCCTGGGAGCTAACCCACATGGCCACCTGATCTCTTCTATATCACCCACTGTTCCCCGTAGCAGTGTATTTCAGCACATGTGCCTTTTTTTTCTTTAAGATTTATTTATCTTTTTTATTCGTACAAGAACTGGGGTACAGGCCAGAAGTGCAGGGGTAAGAGGATCCACCAGAGACAGAGTGGGGAGCAGAACAGGCAGATTTGACTGAAACACACTGCAGAGGGGAGCAGTGGGCGAGGCAGGAGAGGTCTGCCGCCTGGGTCACCTCCCTGGCCACAGGCAGGGATCGAACTCACGCTGCAGTGGTTGCAGTTTGCTTGATAGTGCATTGCTTAATCCACTGCACCACCAGGGCAGGCCCGTCTCTTTTGGTCCCCACTCTGTCTCTGGTGAATCCTCTCACACACACCCTTGGTACCCCAGTTCTTGTATGCATAAGTAAATAAATATTTTTTAAAAATCAAAAATTTTATGCTGGTATTATTAAATGGTTCAGTTTATGTTTAAATCTGTACCACTCCTCACTAAATACTACAAATGTTTAGAATCTGTGTGTGTGTTTTCATTGTAAGGCAAGTTAATTTCTGTCAAACTGAGAATAATGTTTTGTCATAAAAAGTTCTTGACCATGGATCAGAGCAAAGAGCCTTACTATGGCAGTTAATTCCAGCAGGTCAGGAGTTAGCCTTAACTGTTTTGCTAAAGTTCCTGCATGGCACTGACTCCTGGTCAAGGGATAAAACATATTGATTACTAGGGTTGTTTTGTAACTATGAGTGTGAGGAGTTTGGAGGTGGGTGTAATTTTCATCACATGTCAACATTGACTATTAATATCGGTAAGATCAATGTTTTACACCCAGTCTCAGCTCAGATGTTAAACTGGTTAATTAGCAGGAATCTATCTAAATAACCAGTAAAATAGGGCCTCCCCTGGTGGCGCAGTGGGTTAAGCAACGCGCTATGAGGCAGATCGCGGCCACTGCAGCACGAGTTCGATCCCTGCTGCGGGCCGGGGGTGGGGAACCCACATGGTGTGGCAGACCTCTCCTGCCTCACCCGCTGCTCCCCTCAGCAGTGTGCTTCCGTTCATCTGCCTGTTCTGCTCCCTGCTCTCTGTGGTGAATCCTCTCACTCCCCCACGCCTGTGGCCTGTACCCCAGTGCTTGTATGCATAAATAAATAAATCTTCAAAAAAAAAAATAACCAGTAAAATATATTAAAAAAAGAAAAACCCTTTACCCTAAAATCTGCTTTGGGTTTTCTGTTTCAAAGATAGCCTATGCACATATTAATAGTTCCTAATCTGAGAGATAAACTGTATCTGGTCTCAACCTTTTTTTTTTTTTAAAGAATTATTTATTTATGCATACAAGAAGAACTGGGGTGCAGGCCAGAGGCATGGGAGGTGGTGAGAGGATTCACCAGAGACAGTGTAGGGAGCAGAACAGGCAGATCTACTGAAATACACTACTGAGGGGAGCAGTGGATGAGCCAGGAGAGGTCTGCTGCACCATGTGTTTTGCTCCCTCGCCAGGGATTGAACGCCTCGTGCAGTGGCTGCAGAGAGCTTCATAGTGCTGCAACTTAACCCCTTGCACCAAAGGGCTTGGTCTCAACCATTAAAGAGAATGAATAAAATAGCCTGCTCTGGCATCTCTGGATCTCTTACAGACAGGCAACCTTCATTGTAATGCAATATTTCCTTTAATGTCATTCATATATTCCTTTGCTGTAATAAACTGTAAATTTATAAGCAATGTTGGTTCAAATCTTGTTGGTCTTTTCTAACAATAAAGCCCTTTTTGACTGCTATGCTACTGTTAGTCTGTATAAATGTTACACAGTAGTTAAAAGGGCATGCAGATTAAGTTATCATCAGGTTTCTGTTTAAAAGAGAAGAAGGGAAATGAAGGATGACAAAGGATGTAACGTTACCTAATTCTGGGTGAAAATAATGAGCAAATATTTTTACTTTTTTAGTCTTTTTTGTTTTCTTAAATTGAGGTCAATTCATTTACACCATTCCATATAATAATTCTCTCTTTCATTTTTAAAAAGAATGTTTTAACTGCAGAATGTTTTAAAAAGAATGTTAACTGCAGAACCCCACTTCTTAAGAGAACAATCAAAACTGACTGGTACAATTCCTATTAGAAACATCCTCAACACACAGCAGTTTACTTAAAATTAAAACGCCTGGTTAAACTTTCAGCTGCTATGATACCAGTGTGGTGACAAGGAGTGAGGTCAGATTCCAGTGAGTGATTTTATAATATTTAATAATATAATCCTAAAATTTCCCTTTCTCTAAGTTAGTCATCATGGTTCAAAAATGAAGTGGTGGGCAATTTAAAGAGCAATATTCATGGTATGTTTAATGAAATGTTTTGTAATAGCCCATATGAACTGAAATGGGAAGAAGTTGAAAAAAGAAAACTTCTATAGATAGACAGAAGAATTTTCAGTTCTTAAGTATATTATCTAGGGCCTGGGCAACGTTTTGAGAGGTCACAAGATCAGTTGGATCCAGCAGATAAGAATGAAAAAGAGATATCTGGCAATGTTTTAAAAGTACAGTGTAAAAGCAAAGAAATCTTGTTCTAAAATTATAGAAACCAACATATTTGTGTTTGAACCAGAAACAAAATATAGGACAAAGGTTTTGAAGAGTATGATCTAGATATGGGTGGAGTCTGCTTTTCCTATTGGAAGCCTGACCCTACTTACAAACATAATTTAGGACCAGATATTATTTTCAACAATTAAATCATAGAACTACTGAGTAATATAAGACTAAAGACAGATCTATGGTTATTTAATGACTAGGCAAACATGACACAGAAATAGAACACACAGTCCTTGGCTTTGATAAACAGTTCTCCACCCAAATACTGGAAATCACACAGCAGAAACGCCATTAAATTACGGATGACTGGTCCTCCCTGGTGGCTCAAGGGGTTGAGCACTGCACTGTGAGGCTTGGGCTGCCACTGCAGCTTTAGTTCAATCCCAGACCAGGGAGGGGGCTCACGTTTTTCAGCAGACCTCTCCTGCCTCGCCCTCTGCTCTCCTCAGCAGTGTGTTTCAGTCGATCTGCCTGTTCTGTTCTCCGCTCTGTCTCTGGTGAGTCCTCTCCCCACCCCCCATACACCTCTGGTCTATACCCCAGTTCTTGCATGGATAAATAATAAAATCTTTTTTTAAAAATTATGGATACTGTTTCTACCATGTACTCGCAAACATCTTGGACAGTCTAAAGTAAGACCTGCTATCATTAACTAGCATTAACTGTCATTAACTAGTTGAACATTTCTGATGTGCCAGTTCTTGAGTTGCGTTCTAGTAACAGTAATTCTGTAATTCTCACACTAATGAAGTAGATTATCATTAATATTTACAGATAAGGAAAGTGGAGAACTTAAGGCCATTCCAGCTTTCTGGTTTCAGAGTCAGAAACTTTAATCATTATCTTCTAAAACTGTCATCTCCACTGGCTATTGTTTAATAACCTGTACAGAGGGGCTAATGGCAGCAGTGGAGAAAGAACTCCAGAAAATAAAAAAGCAACTCAGTACACTTTAACCATCAAAAGTGATTCCTTCCAAACGAATAACTCATAATAAAGTATTCTAGCTCCTTTTCTATGTTATGCATAATTTATATTAATCAAAGCACCAATTAAATGTCTACTTTTTTTTTAAAGATTTATGTATTTATTTTGCTTGGAAGAACTGGGGTATAGGCCAGAGGTGCAGAGGGTGCAAGAATTCACCAGAGACAGAGTAGGGAGCAGAACAGGTGGATTTACTGAAAAACACTGCTGAGAGGAGCAGTGGATAAGACAGGAGAGGTCTGCTGCACCATATGTGGGTAAACTGCTTAGCCAGGGATTGAGATTGAACTCAGACCACAGCAGTGATAGTGTGAAAGCTGAGACTTAATTCCTACATCAGCAGGGAGGGCCCCAAAATTCTTTTTCTTTTCTCTTTTTAAGAGTTTTTTTATTTATTTATGCATACAAGAGCTGGGGTAGAGGCCAGAGGTGTGGGGGTGTGAGAGGATTCACCAGCGACAGATGGGGAATAGAACAGGCAGATCAACTGAAACACACTGCTGAGGGGAGCAGCAGGTGAGGCAGGAGGGGTCTGCTGCACCATGTGGGTCCCCTCCCTGGCTGGTGATCGAACTAGTGCTACAGTGGCTACAGAAGCCCCACAGTGAGGCACTCAACCCCTTGTGCCACCAGGTGGGCACACCCCACCCAAATTCTTTATTTTCCTTAGTGTAGTGGGAATTTTAACAGATCTCCACTCCCCTTTGATAAAGGATAACAATTCCTGCCTATACAGATTTTGAGATGTTGGATGATACAATCAATAATGAAAAATAAAAGTATTTAAAGCAGAGATTGAAGTGTCTGATAAAAAAAGTGATTCCTGGACCTCTCTGGTGGTGCCAGGTGTTAAGTCTCCGCACCATGAAGCAATCCTCAGCCACTGCAGCATGAGTTCAATCCCCGGTCAGGGAGGCAACCCACATGGCACAGCAGACCTCTCCTGCCTTGCCTGCTGCTCCCCTCAGCAGTGTGTTTTAGTCCATCTGCCTGTTCTGTTCCCCCACTCTGTTTCTGGTGACTCCTCTCACCCCTCACACCTCTGGCCTGTACCCCAGTTCTTGTATGATAAATAAATAAAATCTTAATAAAATAAAATTTAAAAACAAGTGATTCTTTGCCTTTTTCATCGTTATATCCTAAAATGAAGACATTTACAATCATATACTGATAGGAGAAAGGCAACAAGCAATTAAATTGACATTACATAAAAACATAGGCTCTTTTCAAGTAATAGAAAGGCATCAAACACTTTTATTTATTTTTTTTAAAGATTTATTTATTTATGCACACAAGAGCTGGGGTACAGGCCAGAGTCCAGGGCGGTGAGAGATTCACCAGAGACAGAGTAGGGAGCAGAACAGGCAGACTGACTGAAACACACTGCTGAGGGGAACAGTGGCAGGAGAGGTCTGCTCTGCCATGTGGGTCACCTTCCCAGGATGGTGGCAGGGATGGAACTGTTACAGGGCAGGGAGAGGAGCACCCCAGAACTCCCAAACCTGCCCTCTCTGAATGGGTTCTGCCATCCGCCACTTTAAGACAAACATATAAGGCCCTTAATGGAAAGGAACTTTAATACAATTAAGATACAATACAGAAAGGACAAAGAATATAGCTACTAAGTTAAGCATCCAAAGTCACCCATCTCCTTGAGGGTAAAAGTCCAGCCAAATAGGATTGGCCCAAAGCAAGACCCAAAAGCCTGCCACAGGTCTAAAGGACCTTTCAGTAGAGACCCATAGAAAAGGGTCAGAAAGAGTTAGATAAATCCAGACGGAAAAGAGCAAAATTAAAATTAAGATGAAAGATGCCATTGCTAACCTCCCCACGGGTCTCTCACCCACATCTGTTCTAACTAATCTAAGACCAAAAAGCAAGCACAGTTTCTTTACATGTCCCTCTGCTCCACGTGCCTCCTACATGTCTCCTTGCTGCTCTCCATCCTGCTTCCTTCTCCCTCCCTTTTGTGTTTTCTCTGAGAATTTTCTTATCCCTGCTCAGCTCCACCCACTTAAGGTGGAACCAGGATTTTGGAACTTTCCCCTTTCCTGAGTACCACCCTGTTACAGAACTTGTGCTGTGGTGGCTGCGGGTTGTTTTTTTTTTTTAAAGATTTATTTATGCACACAAGCACTGGGGTACAGCCAGAGTCGCGGGAGGTGAGACAGAGTGGGGAGCAGAACAGGCAGACTGACTGAAACACACTGCTGAGGGCAGCAGCGGGCACAGCAGGAGAGGTCTGCTATGCCATGTGGGTTCCCTCCCTGGCCGGCAGCAGGGATTGAACTCACGAGGCAGTGGCTTCAGTTTGTTTCATAGTGCGTTGCTTAACCCACTGTGCCACCAGGGAGGCCCCAGGCATCAAACACTTTTAATAAAAATTTTGCACTTTAACAATTTTCGTAATATTAATAATAGTAAAACACATGTTTCACACACATTCTAAAGTCACCAATGTACTCAGGATGTGTTTTCAGTTATTACTAACACAAAAATAACTTTTAGTCTTGAAATGTTTTGTTAACTATAACACTAAACTTGAATGTAAACAAGACTTAGAGTTCTTTCACTTTTGGCTCTACTTTTTTGTGTAGGTTCACATTGCACCTTAGTACCCAAATTTCCCACCATTATAAAAAAAATCAACAAATAGCTACTCATAATTACTACATAAAGAAATTTGACGAGCATTGTGAGATAGAAAAGGAAATAAATGACGGGGCATTTGTCTATGAAGACCTATGCTAAGTTGGAGCAGTTAAAAAAAAACAAGTGAGGGGCCTCCCTGGTGGCGCAGCGGGTTAAGCAACGCGCTATGAAGCAAACCCCAGCCACTGCAACATGAGTTCAATCCCTGTCATCGGCCAGGGAGGGGACCCACAAGGTGCAGCAGACCTCTCCTGCTTCGCCCACTGCTCCCCTCAGCAGTGTGTTTCAGTGGATCTGCTTATTCTGTTCCCCACTCTGTCTCTGGTGGATCCTCTCACCCCCAACACTTCTGGCCTGTACCCCAGTGCTTGTATGCATAAATAAATACATCTTTAAGAAAAAAAAAAAACAAGTGAAAACAACGACCTCCTTTTTAAATATTCATTCGGTGACTATAGAAAAGCTGTCACTAGGGCCTCCCTGGTGGCGCAGTGGATTAAGCAACACGCACTATGAAGCAAACTGCAGCCACTACAGCATGAGTTCGATCCCTGCCGCCAGCCAGGGAGGGGACCCACATGGCCATGGCAGACCTCTCCTGCCTGGCCCACTGCTCCCCTCAGCAGTGTACTTCTGTTGATCTGCCTTTTCTGCTCCCTGCTCTCTGTGGTGAATCTTCTCACCCACCCACACCTCTGGCCTGTACCCCAGCTCTTGTATGCATAAATAAATAAATCTTTAAAAAAAAAAAAAAAGAAAAGCTGTCACTAGCTAGTTCTACAAATAACCTGAATCCCTGGTCACCCCATATCTTACTTTGCAGGCTTCCATAATCCAGCAGACTCTTGAATGTAACTATTCCTCAATGTTCTCTTGTTCTTCTTTTTATGCACTGTCACCCTAAATGACCTCAAATTCTCTTTTCTTCAAATTAATGTCCATGCAAATGACTCTCAGATTTACATCTCTCTGCTCTGGAATCACATTTCCAGCAGACTCTGGATTCATTTCAGTGAACTTTGTGTTTATCTCTTCTACATCCATTCAGCCTAGCTTCAGAGGTAAACTTCATAGCCTAACAATCTCTCCAGCCTGGTTGCTAGTGATTGGTTTACATGTGTACAAAGGATTCCTCTAGCCTCCGGGACTTTAGTGTGAGGCCTGAAATGCATTCTAGGCATTGTCAAGTAAGGCACTGAGGAAAAAGAGAGACCCACAAAGAGAATTTGGCCTGTTTCCTCCCCACTATAGCCTTGTAAAGATCAAAGGCCAGAATAGTTGCAGAAATCATTAAAAATAAGATAAAACAATTTAAGGAAGAAATTACATGGGAAAGAACTTAGAGCAGAAAATAATCACTACAGAATGAAACTGGAGACATTTTAGGTCACCCTAATGCCCACCCCTACTCTGAATTAACAATTTTGACAATTAAATATTGTCAATTAGTTAATTAATTGACAATTAAATATTGTCATTATTTCAGCCAAATTGAGTATGGGGTTTGCTATTTGTAGCCAAAATCATTCTAATTATCATACTCATTTTAATCGGTCCTTTGCTTGCTGACATAAAATGTCAACATATCTATAACTGAATTCATCAAAATTTTTGTCACTCATACGCTCCATCCTGTTTTCAATATTGACTAGTGGACTCATTGTGGAACAGTTCACTTAAACTAGAAATCAGAGTCATCTGGGATCTCTTTCTCTTTAGCAAGAACAATGTTCTCTTCTCTCTGCCTCCATAACCCATCTCACCTTACTTATTTCTTTTCATTCCCCATTGCCATCACTTCTCACCTACAGCACTGCAAAATTTTCTTACTAAACTTCTCTCTAAACTTACCTCTTCCTTCAGTTTGTTCAACATGTTTTCACTGTAAGTCTTCCAAAGCACAAATTTATGATATAACCTTGCAGAAATTCCAATATCTGTGCTAGCATTTCCTAAAATGTGTTTCACAGAAGAATAGTCACAGGAAATGATGATCAAAAAGGAGTTGTAAGGGCCTTCCTAGTGGCGCAAGGGGTTAAGCACTGCACTATGAAGCGTTCACAGCCACTGCAGCATGAGTTCGATTCCTGGCCAGGGAGGTGACCCACACGGCATGGCAGACCTCTCCTGCCTCGCCTGATGCTCCCCTCAGCAGTGTGTCTGTCAGTCTGCCTGTTCTGCTCCCCATTCTGTCTCTGGTGAATCCTCTTACCATCCACCCCTTACCTCTGGCCTGTACCCAGCTCTTGTATGCATAAATAAATAAAATAAAATCTTGTTTATTTTTAAAAAAAGGGGGGGGGTGTCTGAAGATCAAATATATTTAAGAATTTTGTCTGTGGTAGCCAAGTTCCAAAATAGTTCTAAGTAATTCCTGTTTCCTGCTACCATTTCTATAGTAGTTTACCACACTGTATCAGGGTTGGTCTATGTGACAACTAACATGACAGAAATGATGGTCTGTCACTCAAAAATTAGGTCATAGGGGCTCCCTGGTGGCACAGTGGGTTAAGCAACACACTATGAAGCAAACCACAGCCACTGCCTCATGAGTTCGATCCCTTCCACCACCAGGGAGGGGACCCACATGGCATAGCAGACCTCTCCTGCCTCGCCCGCTGCTCCCCTCAGCAGTGTGTTTCAGTCCATCTGCCTGTTCTGCTCCCTACTCTGTCTCTGGTGACTCCTCTTGTTACCGGGCTGCAGCCAGCAGGAGGAGTGGTTTCTGGCTTCCCTGCAAGTTAGTGCTATAGTCCTTCCTCAGAAACCTTTTATGTAGCGGTGTGCTGCCTGGATGGTGGGATGGACCAATCGGGTGTGAGCTGTGGGTTGATTGATACAATTTAGTGGTAGCAGAGCCCCTCTTGTAAATTATACTTCCTGAATTCTGGAACAGGCCAAAATGGACAAATCAGGTGCAGGATTAGAAAATGGACCAATCAGACTATGGGGTAGGGGAGCACCTTGAAAGTGAATATAAGGAAGGGTGGAAGGGAACATAGGGAATTGGACTGGGATTTCGATATTGGTATTCAGAGCGATCCAGAGGCACAGACGGATAAGCAGCAGCCCAGAGAAAGAAGGGGTCCGAAGAAGCAGCAGAGGAAGAAGAGCTCTTGCAGAGGAAGCGGAGAAGACGGTTCCAGCCTTCGAAGAAAGGAGGGAAGCCTCCAGCAGCTGCCCTCTGAGGAGGGGAGAGAAACTGAAGTACTGTAAAGACTGGGACTCGGTCCTGTCTATGACACTGACTGGAAGGAGCACCAAAGGCCCTGGGCCTGGTGTCTCAAAGAGCTGTTTGTTGGTGGTATAAACCAACAACTCACAAGAGCTGTAACACTGGAACACCGCCTCTGCAGGCCCATAGTGGTCATTGCTACTGGACAGTGCTGCCCAGAACTGGTGACCGGTGACTGCCAACACTGATGCTGTGCAGATGAAGCAGCCAGTCTCTTGTGGATACATAAGTGTTCTTGTTTCCCCTGTTTGTAAGTAAACCCCATGGTTGTTGTTCCTGTAGCCTGAGGTCCTTTGCAATTGTGCGTGAGGGTGAGAACCCATTGACAGGACCTGTATCAGGCACTGTACTCTGGTTTATGGCCTTTTGACCTTTAGGGGCTTTTTGTGGGCTCTCTGGCCTCAGGCCCTCCTCTGACCCCTGTCTCAGTCAGAGCCTCCTCTGCCCCCTGTTTCACTCTCACCCGCCTTCCTGCTCCTCAGGCCCATACCTCAGTTCTTGTATGTATAAATAAATAAATCTTACTAAAAAGAAAGAGATCCATTTGACAAAGAACCAAGGTCTCTAGGCAAAGGTGCCAGTCCATCTGATAGGTGTATAACCTTTCTCTACTAACGTGATTAAAAGGATATGGTAGAAAAACCCTTTCCTCCTAACTACAGAGTTATTTAACCTCCACAAATTAGCATAAAGATTCTTTTAGAACAAAAAGCAATTATTTACAGAGAATTATAATGTAGAAGCTATACTTCTTCATAACAGAACAGCCAACATGAACTTTCATCTGCATTCTAGAGGTGAAAGCACCAAAGACTTCATTAGCAGGAAGTTCTCTTTGGGCCTCCCCTCATTTCCTAACAGGAAACTTCTGGCTCTGTTTCTGCATTTGCCGCAGATACCAGATACCGCGTCTTTAAGACTGGAACCAGCTAATGTTGGGAGTCCCTGAAAAAAAAAAAAAAAAAAAAAAACACCAAAAAAAACCCCACAAAAAACTGCTCCTGTTCTCACCATGGGAGGTGATTTCTCCCCCTGCATCCTTCTCCCTACATCTGCCCATAATTTCAAATAGAGAAGGGGAAGTCAATATAGACCTTATAAGAAGGTAGATTGATTGTAATTATATATCAATATCTGCTTCAGTTAGGCAAGAATTTTTCACCAATGGGGTAGCTACTCTGAATAAATCTAGTCCCAGGTGACTTTCTAAATTTCAAGTAGGTGGGCACTTGTGTATAAGGTAGGTATAGCTCTCAAAGACTTTCGCTAATCATATTTTTAAAAGATAAATAATTTTTGATTTATAACTAAAAAGGAATGTTTTCTGTTATGAAGACTCTTGTTGGGTTAAGTTCCTAGCAGTTTCCCTCTTACTCTTCCTAGGAGCTTGTGGACGTCACAGAATTACTAATTAAGTCTTTCCTCTCACTCAGAGATTGGCAACAGCCTCAACTGTGGTTGTTGGACTCAGACACTCCTCTTGGTAAGAGACAAGAGGCAATTGTTAAGCCTTTCCATCCTATGAGCATGGATCAATGAAGGGAAGAACTGAAAAAGAGCAGGAGGGAAAACTGATAAACTGTTTTCATATTCATTCATTCATCTACAATTTACTGAGTACCTACTATATGCTAGACATTGAGGGTACAAGAAAGATGTAAAAGTTGTAAAATATGATTCTCTGAGAGCTCAGAGTTTGGTAGAGGATTGATTATTGAGGAATTGTTTGACCAAGTATTTTAACCTCCAATTTAATACCCAAATTGCTAAATGAGCCACTTTGATTTCCTTGTTCTCAAAACAACTAGTAAAATTTCCTCGTTTCAAACTATAATTGCCTAACCTCTTGGAATTCTCAGTATTCTGAGATAAAGCTATAAGGCAAATATATAATATTTGACTTGGATAAATTTATGACTTTCAATTCCTGTTTCCTTTTCTAAGTTGGTTTCAGAGATAGACTAACAGATCAAAGTCAACTTCAAGTTCCCTCCTGTGGATCAAATACTATGCAACCAGCTCTGTGCTGCCTCCTTCTGGTTTGCTGTCATCTTCAAGGATTAAAAGGTGCAGCAAAGGAGACAAATAGGAAAACAGACAAATAGGAAACAAGAATAACAATAAAAATGACTGAAACTCAGGCCTCGCTGGTGGCACAACGGATTAAGTATCAGCACCATGAAGCATCAGCAGCCCCTGCAGCACGGGTTGGATCCCTGGCCAGGAGATGAACCACATGTGCAGCAGGCCTCTCCTGTCTGGCCCCCTTCTCCCCTCAGCCATGTATTTCAGTAGATATGCCTGTTCCGCTCCCCACTCTGTCTCTTATGTCTCTCACCCATCTCCCGCACCTCTGGCCTACACTCCAGCTCTTGTATGCATAAATAAATCTTTTTTTTTTTTAAAGATTTATTTATTTATGCATACAAGCACTGGGGTACAGGCCAGAGGTGTGGGGGGTGAGAGGATTCACCAC
>JAGFMF010011678.1:5951848-5970454 GCA_019455555.1 Galemys pyrenaicus | reverse complement strand
CTGCCTGTTCTGCTCCCTGCTCTCTGTGGTGAATCCTCTCACCACCCCCCACACCTCTGGCCTGTACCCCAGTGCTTGTATGCATAAATAAATAAATCTATAAAAAAAAAAAGTAAGTATAGTTTTATTACATGTTTTTTTGTTTTAGGTGCCTCCTCCAGGTTTTTTTTTTTATTTATTTATGCATACAAGCACTGGGGTATAAGTCAAAGGAGTGTGTGTATGGGGGGGGTGGTGAGAGGATTCACCACAGAGCAGGGAGCAGAACAGGCAGAACAACAGAAGTACACTGCTGAGGGGAGCAGTGGGCACAGTAGGAGAGGTCTGCTGTGCCAAGTGGGTCCCCTCCCTGGCCGGCAGCAGGGTTTGAACTCGTGCTGCAGTGGCTGTGGTTTGCTTCATAGTGCATTGCTTAACTCACTGCGCCACCAGGGAGGCCCTCTCCTCCAGGTTTTTTTGCTGTTTTTTATTTTGTTTTTTTTTTTCCTCCTCTCTGTAGTATTTTTTTTTCTGCTTAGCTCTGTTAGGGGGAAAGATGTTCTTAAATGAATTATACAAATAGGTTATAAACTTTAACCCCCATTCTAAACCTATAAAATCCAAGGACTACAAATCCCATAAAGTCATTATCCAAGAGCGGATCACTGGAACCTAAGGGTGGAGTTAAGCAGCCAAGCTAAATATAAAAGCAAACACGTGGGCCTTTGGGGACCCTTTTTTCCTTAAAGTCAGCTCTCAGCGCACCGTTAAGTTCCAACTCCAAAAAACTAGTAAAATATTTACAAATCTATATCCCTCTCTTCCCCTTGTGTTATTCACTACACTATTTCTCCTTCCCTTGTAAATAAAACCCTTTATTAACCTTTATTATATGTGCCTACAGTTAAAGCATTATAAGTGCCGTTCAAGCGCACAAGTAAAAACCCAGTCAAGCAAACCCATTTTATATTAAAGTTGCCCTGTAACAGCTCCACCCACTTAGGGTGGAACTGGGATTTTGGCACTTTTTTGGGGGGGTATGACCCTGTTACAAAACCATTAACACACAAGATATATGTGGTTTCTGCAGCACTCTTTACAACATTTATGATATGCAAGTGGCTTAAATGTTCATCGATGTTCAACTGGATCAAGAAGATGCTGTATATCCACACTATGGAATACTATTCATACAAAATAAAAGATGAAGTGCAGCCACTGTCAGCAATATGGAGGGAATATGTGGGAATTATGTGAGGTAAAGAAAGAGAGATAAAAACAAGTGCTGGAATTACACAGCAGACAACTTTGTAAAATAAAATACTTTAAAAACTAGTGGACTAGAGTAAGGGAGAGAGCAACAGGGAATAGGAGGTATGGTAGTGGAGGAAAATACATTGATTTGTTTTGAACCTGGAATGGATGTTTTACCATGCATGATTTTGTAACATCACGCATTAGTCATTTGGAAAATATTGGTTCATAGTTTTATGTATACTTTCCAAATATTGACACATTTCATTGAATAATTTTAAGCAATAATATTTGATCTCACCATTAATTTAATTAGAAACTTCTATAATATATTGGGAATATGTCAAGTCAATGACAAGTAAGTCTAAAACTTTAATTTTCAGTTGAAAGTTTAAATTTTATTATTGGCAGCAAATTATTCCAATTGTTTTCCTAGAAGTGATAGGCCACTGTGTTCATTTTTGATAAAATGTCTGCCAAATACCATCATTATTTCACGTTAAAAAAAAAGGGGGGGGGTGCTAGTTCAGCTTGCAACTTAACTATTTGCACAGTGCCTTCCCACATACTTTGATATGCAGCAGAGGTGCTTTATGTATCCTTTCCATGTGTCACAGAGAATATTAAAGGAAACAGGTACCTGAAAGTTGAGATTTAATGAAATTAGTAATTTGCACTACTTCATCAAAGACATTCTAAAGTTAAACTGTCATGTTAAAACAGTGAATGTGACTGAAAGTAGATATATAACCCAACCGTTCCTTTTTTGGCATCCATCTGAAGAATATAAAACCATCAACTCAAAAAAGTTATATGTTCCACAACGTTTACTGTTATCTCATTTACAATAGCTATGATATGGAAACAATCTAAACACCCACTAATAAGAAGATTGAATTAAGGAGGTAGGGTATAGCCACACAATGGAATACTTACTCAGTTATAAGGAAAGATGATTTGTTACTATTTAAAACAAAATGGAAGGAGATTGAGGGAATTGTGTGTAGTGAAGCAATTTAAAAAGATAAATACAAATACTAGAACACTTCACATATATGAGTAAAATAGGGAATCAAAGTAGATGAGCAGATAAAGCAAAATGATTGTAAACTAGCAGACACTGATAAACAAAGTGAGGTTTATTTTTTTTTAAAGATTTATTTATTTATGCATTCAAGAACTGGGGTACAGACCAGAGGTCGGGGGGTGAGAATATTCACCAGAGACAGAGTGGAGAATAGAACAGGCAGATCTACTGAAACACACTACTGAGGGTCACAGGGGGCGAGGCAGGAGAGGACTGCTGCACCATGTGGGTCCCCTCCCTGCCAGGCAGCGGGGATGGGACTCGGGCTGCAGTGGCTGTGGTTTGCTTCATAGTGCTCTGCTTAAACCATTAAGACACTAGGGAGGCCCCAAAGTGAGATTTCTTAGGCCAAGAGGGAGGACAATGGGAGAAAAAGACACAGGAGTAGGTGGAGAGAGAAAAAATACAATTAAAGTCATACTACATTACAACCCAGGTATAAAGTAAATATCCAAGAGTTCATTTTGATTTAAATAAATCATGAAAAGCAAATTAAAGATATTGTATCTGGTCAAAACATAAATAAAATAGTGAGTGTGTGACATTAATAAAATTATTAATATACTAATCTCTTTTGCCCACTATTGCTTTTATATCATTGCAAATTTCAACACAGTAGATAGGCAAATAGTCTTAAGTTTATTATGATGCTAGTTTGAGTATTACAGACTGACCTCTGAAATATCTCAGGGACCAGTAAGTGTCTGCAGATTATACTTTGAGATTTATTCTCGCTATCCCTGCTATTCCAAGACTTTTGTCTCTTGTTCATGAATATGCTTACAGGACCTAGATCATGTTTGACACATAGTAGAAATTCATTAAATATTTAATTAATGAATAATCAATCTGAATTAAAACAATAGTGAAGAGTTTATCTGGATTACTGGAAATTTACTGAAAAATTTTTGTTTCGAACAAGTAAAATATATGGCAGGTCATATGGTGAAAAGTATCCCATTTTATCATTTCTATGGCACTTAAATTCCTCTCTCTGAGATATCACTATTTTGGTTTCTTATGCATTTTTCTAAAGACGTTTTATGGATTCACAAGCATTATACCTACAAGAATATTCCTTCTTTCCCTTACACATATAGTGGTATATGTTGCACAATGTGGACAACTCAGTACTTTATGAAAAGTAAACTTTTTCTTTTGGAATAATTGTGAATTTACAGAAAAACTGTATAAAATGTTTTACACTATTCACTTCCATTCATGTTAATATTTTAGATATCTACAGTACTATGCCAAAACAAAGATATTAACATCGCTACCATACTATTAACTAAATTACAGACTCTATTCAGATTTCACGTTATGACCTTTCAGTTCTAAGGTCCAATCCAGATACTGTATTGTATTTAGCATAGTGGGGTTTTTTCTCTTAAAATGTATTTTGAGGATTGTCTTATATCAGTTAATATGCAGTCACCTCATTTCTGGAAGAACTTTACAGCGAATTCCTAGAAGTAGAATTTCAGGGCCAACGATCATGTGCATTAAAGACTTTCCAAATCTCTCTCACTGGAAGAAATCACTATACTCTTCTAAGTACAGCCTGTGATTTTCATGTTGCAAATTTCTTTGAAGTTCCAAGATTAGGATTGGGGATTGGATAAAGGTGATAAATGTACTCAAAATATTTTTGCATACTTTAAGGCAATAACTGTCATCTATTTTAAATGTACTGGCACAAGGACACGTAGCACTGCGTGATTTACATTGTAACAATAATTCATCAACCGTAACGCACATATATAGTTGGTTCCCCTTAGGACCACTAGGGGGCTCTGCTAGAAGGGTTTTTATAATTCATGTTACTCTACTTAAGGAAATATTGGAGATTGTGTTAGAATTCTGAACTCGGAAAACTTGGAAGAGATAATCTAATCCAGTTTCCTTATTTTTGATTCAGGAATAAGGAAACCAAGGTTGGCCAACAGAGCTGGCATGGAAGAGAGATTGGAATAAAAAAGTCCCTCTTAGTCCCTGAGCAAGAGTTCACGGAAATCTTTTTTTTTTTACTTTGTGCCTCCACTAAATGATTTCATTTCCAGTGACTATTTCCCTTTTTGTGGTCACAATTTGACTGATTTTTTTTTCAAATAAGCAGGTATTTGTGATTTTTATAATAGTATACTGATTAGGTGAAAGAAGTGTACGAAATACAAACTTCTAAATAAACTGTATTACTTATTCCAAGATATTCCATTCAAAGTACCTCTCAGCATCAAAATAGTATTATTTACTGTAAAATCTTAGCAACTGCTTTCAAATTGCCTTTCAAACCTACTTTCCACAGGAAACATTTTACTCTTATCTTTATTCATTTATTCATTCAATATCGAGTGCCTACTAGGGCCAGCCACCACGGTAGGTCCTACCTGCGACTAAGCAACCCTTCATCCCCTCACCCCCAACTAGCATCTGCTTCTCCTTCACTTTAATACATAAACTATCTTCACATGCTTCAATGTATTGTTTTTCATTGTGTGGTCCCTGAACCAGTAGTTAAGAGCGGCAGCATCTGGGAACTTCTTTAAAAATGTAAATTATCAGGCCCACGCCTAATGTGGCCCAGCAATCTGATTTTTAACAAGCTCTCTAGGGGTGCCAATGTACCGTCAGTTTAGAAACTATGACTTTCGTTCCAGGGCTCCGTACTAATCATCTAAAGTAGGCCAAAGAGCAACATTCGGCTTCTAAACCCACCTCGGTCACGGCCACGCGGGTCCCCCCAGCTCGAGTACACCTGATGGGCCCCCCAACAATGACTCCCCTTCATTCGAAGATCTGTGCGTAGTACCTGGCATGACGGCACCAACAGCGGCACTATCATGGCTCCAGAACAAAAGCCGACCGCAGTGGGTTTTCCTGGGCCTATACCAACTGAAAATGGACCGGGCTGAGTTCTGGAACAGTGTGCTCTAACGCTCAACAGAGCCGGCCACACGAGCCGCCGGTTCTGGGGCTGGGTCGGGACCGCACGGTCCCGGGCGAGCCCAGCCGCCCGAACCCGTCGGGCTGGATTCGAGCCTTTGGTCGGAGGCCAGGGGCTGGCAGCTCGGAACGTACCACATGGGCTTCAAGAGGGGCGGAGGCGCGGGAGAGGACGCGGCAGCGCCGGC
Source organism: Galemys pyrenaicus (assembly GCA_019455555.1). Taxonomy (NCBI): domain Eukaryota; kingdom Metazoa; phylum Chordata; class Mammalia; order Eulipotyphla; family Talpidae; genus Galemys; species Galemys pyrenaicus. The sequence continues at coordinate 5,965,000 of JAGFMF010011678.1, read as the reverse complement.
CAGCGCGGAAGCCGCACCCTCCTGGCCCCAGACGCCGGCGGGGCGGAGCCACGCGGCCGCAGCTCGGGCTGAGCCGCGCGGCGCGGGCGGGCTCGCGGCTGAGGCGTATGGGGCTACAACGGGAGCGGCTGCGCCGCCCGGCCAGGTCAGCGTCCTGCGCATGCGCGGCCCCGGCGCCATTTTGGTGGCCGGGCGCGGAGGTGATTCCACACTGAGAAGAGCGCGGCGGCTGGGGTGGCAGTGGCAGCGTTCGTGTGCTCGGGTGTGAATCGCCGAGGGAGGAGGCGGTGGAGGAGGAGGTGGCGGCGGTGGCGGTGGTCGTAGCGGTGGCGGAGGAGGCGGGTACGAATCAGCTGCGGGCGGAGACATGGCCAACATCGCGGTGCAGCGAATCAAGCGGGAGTTCAAGGAGGTGCTGAAGAGCGAGGAGGTCAGAAATGAACTCCCGGACATCCCCCCACCTCAGCCCAGGGCGGGAGGGCCCTTCCTGCGGCGACCCCAGTATCCCCGGTCACCCCCGAGTGGCCCTCCTTGCGGCCGCCCTCTGCCAGTGGGGAAGCAGCAGTCTTCCCCTCCTTCCTCCGCCTTCCCCTGCTTTCCCAGGGCCCTGGGATGGACGGTTTCGCGGGCGGGTGTGCCAGGGAGGAGCAGGGTTTGGGGGGAGGGGGGTAGGTGGAGAAGGGGACACTGCTGGGCAGGGTGTGAGCTCTAGAGAGAGCCCGGAGACTGTGGCAGCAGCTGGATGTGTGTGACTGTAGGGTGGGGAGGCAGCAGGCCGAGCTTGAGAAAACCCGGGAAGTGGATGGGGGGAAGGGGAAAGGTGGTAACTGGAGCTGTTGAGCCGCGCCGCAGAAGGCCCACACTTTTAAGGGTATTCTGGGCTATAGTCTTAGTCTGGCCTCCCGCGTTCTTTCCTTAGGGGAGGAACGATGAGAGATCGTAGGTATTGATGAAAGGGGAAGGACGTTCCGAGTTACTCCCTCTTAGGTGGGAAGGAAGGGGCAACATCATGGGATATTATCTTATTTTGGTGGTGGGAGGGCGGAAATCTTCACTTGAGAAAATTTGCCTGCCAAATTAGACCATCAGCTCATTTCCACTTACCACTTAATCCCTAGGTCTCCTTTCTATGACATCTAGAGCCTTTTGATTGGGTACAGGCAAGTTGCTTGGTGTATTGAAGACACAAATATTTTTAGTTACGAAAAAATACTGCGATGTATAAGTAACTTCAAAATGTTTACAAGTCACAGATCTTCTAAAACAATGCCTCTTCGACTCTTGAGTTGTGCTTTATTATGAGTTGAAACTTCATTATGATGTCCCTCTTGGTTAACTTGATTCTTGCTTTTGAAAACAGTCCTATTAGGAACATGAGGTTTCATTAATCATGAGATTAATACATCGTTATATTTCCTTATAATGTGAGTGTTTATCCCAACATGTTTTATCTGAAATTACTGATTTTGGAGGGGGGGGTGGTCTCAAGCTACTTTCAGTCCTGCAGAATTAAATACACTAGTTTTAGCCACATTTACTTATATAAGGTATTCTAAATGTTCTTGTCGTTTTACTCAAAACTACACAGTATAGGTAGTATTTCATACCAAAATCAGTAAAAGTGCTAGGTAATTTTCCTGCTTGGATTTAACAAAGAATAAAAAGTAATACTGAAATAGTTATTTTCGTTATGTCACACATCCTACTAAATATGTCATGGCTATATATTTTTCTCATAGTGATACTTTGATACCTTAATGATTTGTGAAATTCCTATTCTGTGATGCTGTTATGATAATTGACATTAGTCTGATAGCATTTGGACCTAATTGGTACAACAGTAATTATGTATCTCTCAAATTACACGTGGAGAAAATAGTTATCAAAAATTGTGCAAAACTGGGAAATTCTAACAGACTTAATGAATATAGTAGTATTAAGTAACGATCAGTTTTACAGAGCATGTGTATGAACTCTGACCTCTGCATTTGTTCAAATGCCAGAACTGTGAATGGAAGGATGACTTTGTATTTTCCTGGTACAGTGCAGAAATAGCGTCATAAATATCTGTACTCATATACAGTGAAACAGTGATTCTGACTTTTTATTTCTTGTGAAAAAGTATTCTAAAATAGTTAACATATGCATTTCTGTTGAAGGGTTGCAGCTAATTTTGTTGCCCAAAGCCTAAAACATTTATTTTTTCCATAAGTTTGTAGAAGCTTGAAATTTCATATGAGACTTCCAATACTTTATTGCTTATAAGTGGTAAGTTACTGCTCTGGTAATTCATATGTTGTCTGCTTTAAATGAGGTGACTCTTAACCATGATATTCCTAACACTTAAGTTGGAGCTTAAAAGAGATCTTGTATTGCTCTGGAAACACATATTGTTAACAATACTGCTTGTATGTGTAAGGGATGATGAAGCCTTATATGAAGTGTCAGAGTGGTTCAGAGTAAGAAAACAGGAAATGCAAATTAACATAGTTTTTTTTTTTTTCAAACAACACGTTTATAAATTTGAAAGATGTCTGGAAATAAGTGTAAAGACCATTGAGGGAAGGGTCAAATAATTTAATCTTGGGATATAACAGCTTTATTTTTCACCAGCAACATTTTAGTGGGCCTAGTTATATTAGTAGGTTGTTGTCTTCAACTCATTTGAAAGTCTCGTAGTACAGTACGTGTGCTTCCTTTTTAAGTGTGTTAATGCTGTTATTTTGGTGGCTGGTCAAATAATCAAGTATTCATGTGTTACCTATGTAAATGTTCAATTTAGCAAAGTGTATTTCCTGTGTTTGTGTTTACTGAGAATACTGGCAGATTTAAGTAGCTTATTTTGGCCTTTTAAGTACCATTGTGAAGATGGCTGACATTTGCTGAATTGTGGCCTTAAGAAGTTATAAGTGACCATCCTTGGAGTTTTATTAATTAAAATGTAACCTTCGAGGTAAATGTAAAAATTTAGATGCAGAATAACATGGAACACATCACCATTTGTGTTGGTGAAAGGAATTAATGAGAAATTAGTAAAATGATTGCTTCTGCATAGGGAATTGGATGTCTTGGGCAACAGACATGAAACAGATCCCTTTTGAGTCCTGTGAATATGATATTTACTAAAAGTAAAGTAATAAATGCACCATCTAGACCTTTATCAGTCAGAGTAATCTTAAAATCTAAAAATGAATTTTAAATAACGTTTCCAAGTTGCTAGAGTGGGAAATTGATTTAAAGTATATTACATTCTTATTACATGAGTCAAGATGCATAAATCAGATAGTGTGAGAGGAATAAAACTATAATCTGTATTTTAGCCATAGTTTATATTGTTACTTACTTTTTACTGCTGTTAACTACAATTTGTAGAGTGGATCTCAGCACCATTTATACATATTGCTAATCCTCAAGAACAGGTCTTTGAATTAGATTTTCTATTTCTTTGATGAGAAAATTGAAATTTAGAGAAGTTAAATTATTTGTCTTCGAACATAGCTTCAGGATTTGGATCTTGAGTCTGCATGTGTTTATATATTGTACCATGTAGTCATGACTTGTCAAGGTTAGGCATGCTTTTAATTATTTAAAAACTGAGACTGGTTTGTATTACTGGTTAAAGGGTTGAAACACAACCTAATAATTGTTTACATTTTAAAATAAGTGTTACCTGTAATTAACTTAAAAATTATTTATATTTCAATGTGCAAGATATTTTTAAACTTGAAGCTCAGTGAAATAAAATGCCCTTAGTTAAGTGTACATACAGTTGCTTGTTTTTGTGAATATGATACCTGTAGCTTTTCACATTGTAGCTGCACTTTGCTTTTCTAGGATTCTCATAGGTAATATTTATGATGTTGACAAATTGGTTTCACAAAAACTCCTGTTTAAGTTTTCCTTTAACTTTTTTTTTCCTTTAAGATTTACATGTATTTTTGTGTCATTTTAAATTTTATATTTTTGATATATACTATATAGAACTAGTTGCAAGTATTTGAAAGAATGTCTCAGGTATGAACCTTGGTACTATTTTCATTGGGAAGATAAATCTGTGGTTCTCCTGCGCAATATAGGATGTTCAGCAGCATCCTGGCAGTAGTGCAGCCATCCCATACCTCACTCCCCCCATTCTTTTTTCCAGTTGTAGCAACTAAAAGATTTCTCCACACTTTGTGGGAAGTTGACAGTGACTGCTGTAGACAAAACTATTAATTTATTGACAGAATTTCTTCTTTAGAGGTACATGTAAGACTATTAACTCTATAAGATGTGTAGTATAGTAAACTCTCATGGCTAGTTCATAACCTGGCTATTACTCGCTATTTTTAGTGTTCTGTTTTTATTTTTAAGGCTTTAGTTATGAATTAATAATTTTATAAATTTAACGACTACCTTTTTTTTAAACTAAGTTCCTTTTTGATTTTAAAAAAGGTGAAGTTCTTTGCTATAAACTAACCAGACTTTGAACAATTTAGAAAAGTGGTTTGTTTTTACCGTTAAGTTATATAGTACCTTATTTAAATAATGTGCTCCATTAATGGGTTTATGAATATGGATTAAACAAAGAAAACATAGAGATTGAGTAAGAGAAGTCAAAGCCTATCAAATAATACTGCATGGCATGCATTTGTTGTTTTATTTTACTATTGCAAAGACTTTAATCTTTGTCCTTCAGGTACAGATTTAGATACATCTGGAACTTCACAGTATATCAGCCTTTTTAAAGAACATTATTTGCCACCATTATATGTGTTATCAAAAGTTACTGAGTTTCTTGACCACAGTCCCCAAAACTTACCCAGTTGAAGATAGATAAAGTTCAATGAAGAGCGTAATTAAAGTTCTGCTGGTTACGTGTATATGGAGCAAAGTTCTTGAGCTAGATTTCAAAGGAAACTTCCAAAGGAATTGCAGGAATGTTGTAATTTATAAGTAAGTGATCTTTTTTGCAGATTCCTGAATGGAACTTGGGAGCAGAGATTATTGACAAAGTTAGGAAAAAACAAGTTTAGATCAGAAAGACTACATAGCTCTGACATACACAAAATAGTTGTAGAGTTAAGAGTACCTTTCTAAATTTCTTTACTGTTATCCTTGGGGGAAAAACACCTTACTCGATATCAAAGTATATGTATGTGCAGTAATGTATGACCAGTGCCCAAATTAAAAAAAAAAAACAAAACAAAAAACCAACAAGGGCCTCCCTGGTGGTGCAGGGGGTTACACACAGCACTATGAAGCATCCCCAGCCACTGCAGTACCAGTTCTATCCATGGCCAGGGATGTGACCCACATGGCGCAGCAGACCTCTCCTGCCTCACCTGCTGCTCCTCTCAGCAGTGTTTTTCTGTCAGTCTGCCTGTTCTGCTCCCCACCCTGTTTCTGATGAGTTCTCTCATCCCCCACACCTCTGGACTGTACCCCAGTTCTTGTGTGCATAAATAAATAAATCTTTAAACAACAACAGAATATTTCTAGCATTGTAGAAGCTCCGCTCTCCTTTGCGTTATTTTACTGATTTTTTTTTTATTTTAAGATTTATTTATTCATACAAGCACTGGGGTACTGGCCAGAGGTGTGGTGGGGTGAGAGTATTCACCACAGAGAGCGGGGAGCAGAACAGGCAGATCAACGGAAGCACACCGCTGAGGGGAGCAGCGGGCACAGCAGGAGAGGTCTGCTGCTCCATGTGGGTTCCCTCCCTGGCCGGCAGCAGGGATCGAACTTGTGCTGCAGTGACTGCGGTTTGCTTCATAGTGCTTTGCCCAACCCACTGCGCCACCAGGGAGGCCCATCTAGTATTTTTTTATAAAGATTTTTATTTATGCATACAAGAGCTGGGGTACAGGCCAGAATCATGGGAGGTGAGAGGATTCACCAGAGACAGAGCCGGGAACAGAACAGGTAGACTGACTGATACACACTGCCGAGGGCAGCAGTGGGCCAGACAGGAGAGGCCTGCTGGGCCTTGAAGGTTAACTCCCTGGCCAGTGTGGAATCAAAATCATGCTGAGTGGCTAGCAGTAGCTTGGATAGCTTGATAGTGCTGAGACTTAACTTCTGTGCCACCAGGGAGGCCCTTATCTTTATTCTTTTAAAAAAATTTTTTTAAAGATTTTGTTTATTTATGTATACAAGAGCTGGGGTACAGACTAGAGACAAGGGGTGAGAAGTTTCACCAGAGACAGAGTGGGGAGAACTGGCAGGTCTACCAAAATACACTGCTGAAGGCAGCAGTGGGCAAGGCAGGAGAGGACTCTGCACCATGTGGGTCCCCTCCCTGGTGGCGGAAGCTCCACAGTGTAGTGCTGAACCCATTGTGCTACCAGGGAGGCCCACTTTTTTTTTTAATTGGTAAACTATACCTAACAACTTTACATAGTGTATACTTTTTAAGTGTATGCTACAATGGCATTAAGTATGTATGTTGGGGGGAAAGGATGTCCTGAATATACTCCACAAATAGATTTTATAGACCCTACTCCTGCCCCAGATCAGAGAGATCCAAGACAACAAGGACTACAAATCCCATAATATCTTTGCCAACAAAGGGCAGATTGCTGGGAACTGAGGGTGGAGTTAAGTAGCTTAGTTTGGTTTATAACCGATATGTGGGCTTTGGGGTCCTGGTTTTCTCCTGGCTTCAGCATGCTATTCGGATTGCAGCTCAGTGGAACTGATTGGATGCGTTTACCAATTTATTTCTCCTTTTCTGCCTCAGGTATTCTGTCTTCATTTCCCCCTTCTTATATAAACCCTTTGTTAACCTTTTTGTGTGTGCTTGCAGTTGAGGCTCATTATTAAGTCTCTTTTAAGCATACAGGTGAGAACCTACAGTCAGGCCAACCCATTTCATACTGGGATTGCCCGGTAACATGTTCACACTGTTGTGCAGACATTACCACCATCCATTTCCAGAGCTCTTTACATCTAGTCAAGCTGAAACTCTGTACCTAGCTCCGAGTCCTAACTCCTACTTTGATGCCCAACTCCAGGCAAAAAACATCACTATTTTACTTTCTCTAAATTTGGACTATTTTACTACACGTTATTTATCCTGTTATGACTATTTTACTTAACTTTGTCGTATCTTTTGTCTTTCCAAAGTTTAATTTTAAACTAGTCAACTTTTTCTGTTTTTTTTCCCATATCGTGTACTTTGTGTATTTTAAGAAATTTTCTCCTGCTTTGCTTATCATATTCTTCTCTGTTTCATAAAGTTAATTCACTCTTTAATTTCTAGGTTTCTGTATCAGCTTCAGGCATTACCAGTATCTTGTGAATTGTTAAATATAGAGTAATTTCTATATTTTGTTCACCTTTCTTTAGCAGTGGAATATCTCTAAGAGGTTTCTTCCTTTGATTTCATTCCCCATCCATTTATCTCCTGAATCTTGGTTTCCTCTTTTGCCTTCCTTTTGTTACTGGCCCTAGGTAAGTTTTCATATCTCAGATAGACTGTCTATATTAAAATAGTTTGCTTATTTATACTTTCCTGCCTTTAGTTTCTCCCATTCTCTTTACAACATTCCATATTCCATGCCACTGGATTTAATTTTTAAAATACGATTTTATGATTTTCCTTTTGTTATTTACTGCCTGTTGCATAAAGTCAAGCCTTTGTACTATGTTCTAGCCTACCTTTCCTCACCTATTATTTCCTCTCTGGTCTCAACACAGTTATTATGTACACATACCTCAGGTGATCAGTCTTCCTCAACCCTTTAGCTATCCTAAATTACTTGCTGTTTAGTTCTGACTTCTTGGCATAAGCCCTTTACCTCCTTTACTTGGCTTTTGAAACTTGTCTTAAAATACCACTCCTGATAAGCTTTTCTTGAATTCACAGTTTACTTCTGTTTGAAGAATCTGTCAGAGTAGTTATTCTAGTATTATGACAATTGTATACATGCCTTTATGTTCCTACTAGACCAGTAGGTTCCTTGAGAATTCTGGCTCAGCTTCTTCTCTTTAGCATTTTGCATGGTGCTTGGAATGTAATAAGCCTTAGTAACATTTAAAGTATACCAGAAAAATCTTTGATAAATATTTAATATTTTGGAGCTGTTGCTGAAAGAGCTCTTTATATAGATTTAGGAGGGCAAGTCCATGTTAATCTGTGTTTTTTTTTCCCCCTGTAGTGCTATTTTCTTTCTGTAATGATGGGATTTTTTTTGTGTGACTACAAATGCAGGATTAGTATATGTAGCCTTTTTAGGTTTCTTTGTTTCATATGAACTGTCTTGTTTGGGAATAGTATACTCAATTGTGGGATGTCTGATACTATTGATTTTCAGTAATGATAATTGCTATATTTTTATAATTGTGCTATATTTTTCTAAAATTTTGTAATACCGTCTTTTTTTAAAAAAAAAAAAAGATTTATTTATTATTTATGCATACAAGCACTGGGGTACTGACCAGAGGGGAGGGGAGGTGAGAGGATTCACCAGACAGAGAGGGGAGCAGCGGGCCAGGCAGGAGAGGTCTGCCTGTGCCATTTGGGTCACCTCCCCAGCCGGCAGCAGGGATTGAACTCGTGCTGCAGTGGCTGTGGTTTGCTTCATAGTGCGTTGCTTAACCCACTGCACCACCAGGGAGAGCCTGTACCTTCATTTTTTATATATGTGAGGAATACGCGCCAGTTTATACATCCATTTAGCATGTGGTTATTTCCAGTTTCTTGCTGGCTAACATGCACAGTTTTTAGATGTATATCTGAGACTGGTATTTCAGGTCATTGAGTGTTTGGATGAAATTTTAGGTGGTGATATGTATGTCAGACATTTTCTATATCTGTGTACTGGTCATACATTGATTATATCCGTGGATGTTTACTTAGGTGCTTTACCTCCATCTGCCCATTGGAGCTATGTGTATGAGTCATTGAGTGCAGTCACCTTCCTTACTGATTTTCCTATCTCCATTGCTTAGCGTGTTTCCTGAGCAGGAGGCATTTGTTTTCCTGAATGAGGTTAAGGATTTTCTTAAACCGCAGGGAGCTCATCCTCAACCACTGAAAGCAATACTTTTTATCCTATTTATGGTCCTAGGAAGAGTTGATCTGTTGATTAAAGGCCTCTAGATGAAGTTGACTTCCTGTTGTGTGTCAGTTTTCCTAATATAGTTAGGTCCTGAAGTGGGGTGACACAGTGTCCAAGCCTAAAACTAGGTAATATGGTGGGGAGGATATGGAGACTCTTTTTTGTCTTCATAGTTTTTCCCTTTGAAGAGCTCCAGGAGCACTAATTTTTTTTTTGATGTGTGTGTATCATGTTTATATGTTATCTTTTATATCCCTGTTGTTTAACTCTTTGACATACATTTTTCTTCATTTAATAAATATTTATTGGATGTAACTGATGCCATTAAAAAGATAAACAAGGTCTGTGCTCTGATGGATTAAATTATGACCCAGTAAGGCAGTGACAGACTGAACAGCTAATTATGTATGTGTTTGTTGAGTTTAAGTAAGGAGAGCTCTGGGGGTGGGGTAATCTAACCTCAGGGAATGAGTTCCTTGGGAATAACCCTTAAACTGATGCTTCAGAGGATAAAATGGAATTGACTAAGTCATACATTAGAATGATCAACTCGTATACATATTAAAAGCTCATAGTTATTATGTAGTCAATAATATAAAACCATTTAAATAGTCAATTTCTGTGACTATGAAGGTAACAGATGCTTATTAAATTTTGGAAAATACAGGAAATTATTGAATATATTAAAGTAAAAATTATCTGTAATTGCATGCTCATGAGTAATTCTTTAATTTTTGTTTTGCTTATGAAATATTACAAATATAGATATCTTAACTTAGTACTTCCTTTCATTGTTTTTTTCTAATAACATAGATGCATAGAAGTTTTTTTCATAAGGAGCTTTGACTACAAATCCAGATTTTTAATTTTTAGTGCTCTTTTAGTCATTTGTAACTGTCACCCCCACTAAACTCTGATCTTTGTAAAGTTTGACATCATGGCTCACCCATCTTTGTATCATCAGTACCAAAAGCTCTAAAATTTAACAAATATTTATATTAATATATATGTTTTTAAGATTTATTATTTATACAAGACCCAGGGTGAGGGCCAGAGGTGCAGGGATGTGAAAGGATTCCCCAGAGAGAGAGTGGGGAACAGAACAGGCAGATAAATAGAAATACGCTGCTGAGGGGAGCAGTGGGCCAGACAGGAAAGGTCTGCTGCACCTTGGGTCACCTCCCTGGGCCGGGATTGAACTAATGCTGCAGTAGCTTCAGATAGCTTCATAGTGCTGTGACTTAACGCCTTGTGCCACCAGCGAGGCCCCTATATTAAATAAAACAAAATTTAACAAGTTTCTATACTAGGCACCGTGATACTTGCTGGGATTACAGTGGTGAGTGGGGTAAGGGAAGACAGATGAATAACTGATAAATGCAGTGCAGAGTAATAAAATATACAGATGAAATTAATTGGTCAATTACGATTGAGTGTTCACAAAAGGCCTTTCCTAGGATTTTAGACCTAAAGTGAAATCTGAATGATGAAGTCAGGTTTCTAGGGTGAAAACATTCCACATCAGAGACAATTATGTAAAAACCCTAGGGTCAGAGTGAGTGTGTTAAGCAATGCTTTGGTTAAGCCACCAAAAGGAAGTTACTGAGGCTGGTGTGTTGTGGGTAAAAGAAGGGAATGGTTCCAGGTAAGTTGGAGATGTAGGTGGGAACGCATTTATTTTTTTAAAAAATTTTAAAAGATTTATTTATTTATGCAAATAATAGCTGGGGTACAGGCCAGAGGTGTGTTGGGGGGTAGCGTGAGAGGATTCACCAGAGACAGAGTGGGCAGCAGAAGAGGCAGATGGACTGAAACAAAACACTGCCGAAGGGAGCAGTGGGCAAGGCAGGAGAGGTCTGCTGTGCCATGTGGGTCCCCTCCCTGGCCGGCAGCAGGGATCGAACTCGTGCTGCAGTGGCTGTGGTTTGCTTCATAGTGTATTGCGTTGCTTAACCCACTGTGCTACCAGGGAGGCCAGGGAACTTGTTTAAAGCACAGGACAGAGTTTATTTTAAAAGACCACTTTGGGGTCTCCCTGGTTGCACACAGGGTAAGTCTCAGCTCTATGAAGCTATCGGCCAGGGTGTTAACCCCCAATGTACAGCAGACCTCTCTGTCTTGCCCTTTCCTGTCACTGCTCCCCTCAGCAGTGTATTTCAGTACATCTGCTAGTTCTGCTCCCCACTCTGTCTCTGGTGAATCCTCTCACCCTACCGTACCTCTGGCCTACACACCAGTTCTTTTATGCATAAGTAAAACTTTTTTTAAAAAAATTTCTTTCTAGACGATATATCTGAATTTCAGATATAAGGCACATGTCAACTAAATACACTCCCTCTAGGGAATTTTCTGAGCTATCCCTTTCACTTCTGTTTTTATTTTTATTTAATCTAAAACACTATCATGTCTTTATCTTGGTATAAGGGAGGCTAGGAAATGTTTATAACTGAGCACATTGCTCCCCAGTAAGGAAGAAGGACAAAGAAACTCAGCTGGGCAACTTGCCATATGGGGTCACAGAGGGACAGGATTAAACTCAGGGGTTATTTGGGAAGCCTTTCTAGATAGCCTAGGATCAAGATAATTGTAGTTGGGATTAGGGTTGAATAAGACTGAAGAGAAGTAGGAGTATTTGGGATATGTGTTAAAGGTAGAGACTTGAACTTGCTGCTGGTGCAAAAAGAAAAGCAACTAGAAAAACATGCAGGTTTTTGTCTTTAGCAGCTTCGTCGTGCTAATTTCTGAGATGGGAAAGAGTGGGAGAAACACATTGACTATTAGGGAAGAGCAGTAATTTATTTTAAGTTTTAAGGTAGGGAAATATCAAGCAGTTGAATAAATTACTCAAGGTCAGATCTGGAGAGAGATTTGGGCATGTGGCTACCAAGTGACTTAGCTCTAGAAGAATTTGATAGAAAAGGAGGGAGTTTAGGACGGCAACTGAAAACCAACAAAAGGTAAGGACAGGGATTTACTAGTGATATCTTGGGGAAACCAGGAAATAGGATGTCATTGAAGTCAAGAAAAGATAGTTCCTGGAATAGAATTAATCAAGTTTATCATCATGCTGAATGGGGAAAATGGCCATTAAGTTTGCAGTGTGATGATCTTGACTAGGATATTTTCATTGGAGTGGTGAAGATGGATGTCTGTTTGGAGTAGGTTGCTGAGAGGAAATGAGGTGAGAATCTGGCAACTATTGTCAGCTATTTAGAGCAATTTTGTTTTTATGGGAGTAAGTGAAGAGGGGATGCTTCTAATATAACTTTAGAGATCATAAGTGTTCTGGTAGATACTAGAGTACGTTTGTATACTAATGGATGGGAGAAATTGATTATGCTGGAGAAAGGAGGAGTAATTAAAGGTGCAATGTTAAAATTCTTTAGAACAGAGGGGTGGTATTGTAGCATAAGTGGAATGATGATTAATCTTTAATAGGAGCAGAGATTTTCAGGGCAGTGTTTAGTTTGCATTGGGGATTTGTGGTCTTCACTTGTACATGAGACTAATTAAGGATGGTTGTGTGTTTTTCCCCAGCAATGTAGTTTGGGGCAGATACAGGAAAAGTGTTTTTTTAATTAATTGGGAAATGAATTTCACTATCTTTGGGGCTTTGCCACAAAGGAATAAGAGCATCAAAGTTGTTGAATATTTGCAAGGGAATGCTTTTAATGAATGTCCATGGCATCAAAACTGGTTAAGGAGGGAAGTGAGGACATAAGAGGTGATTCATAATGAGGGAGAGCGGTGATGTTTCAAAGAAGTCATCTAATAGTTTTGGAGGTACTAAAATAAATTTAAGGAGGTTGGGAATTGGAGAAATTTGAAATGGATTTTGAAAAGTGTGTTGTTGCTGGTGTCAACATCAAGATTATGATATCGGGGATAAGAGTTTACAGTCTATTAGTATTTATTGGGAACACAGACAATTCATGTCTCCTTGCACAAAGATGACAAAAGTAAATGACATTCTCTCATTAACCATTGATAGCTGTTGATACTAATATTCTTTTTTTTTTTTAAAGATTTTATTTATTTATGCATACAAGCACTGGGGCACAGGCCAGAGGTGTGGGGGGGTGAGAGGATTCACCACAGAGAGCGG
>JAGFMF010011678.1:5894381-5916004 GCA_019455555.1 Galemys pyrenaicus | reverse complement strand
CCCTGGCCGGCAGCAGGGATCGAACTCGTGCTGCAGTGGCTGCGGTTTGCTTCATAGGTTGTTGCTTAACCCACTGCGCCACCAGGGAGGCCCTGAAATACACTTCTAAGGGAAGCAGCAGGGGTGACAGGAGAGGTCTTCTTTGCCATGAGGGTCAGCTCCCTGGCCTGGGATTGAAGTCAAGCACTGGGGATGATAGCACTGAGTCTTAACCCCTCTGCTACCAGGGAGACCCCCAGAAGTCTTTTTATATAAGGCTTTCTTTTTTTTTTTTAATACACTTCTGCTCACATGGTCAGTGAGAGAGAAGAATAGAGGTTTCCCAGTACATTCCCTGTTCCCACATATGTATAGCCTACCCCTGATCAGCATCTTCCACCAGGTGGTACAGTTGTTACAGTTGATGAACCAACACTGGCACATCCCAATTCCCCCAAGTTCTTGGTTGATACTATAATCTGATTTTGTTGTACAAGTGTACAGTGGCATGTATCCATAATTAAAGTAGATAGTGTTTTCACTGTAAAATTTTCTGTGCTCTCCCTCTTCTTTGTGCTACCTTTTCCTATCCTAGCATTATTTTCATCTTGCAAAACAAACTCTATACCTATTAAACAATAGATTTCCATTTCTACCTCACTACAGACCATGACAACCATCATTCTTCAGTGTATAAATTTAACGACTCCACATACCTAAGTCAAAGTATTTGTTTTATTTACTTTATTTATGTACTTTCTTACACTGTTGTTCATTCTCTCAGGTGTAATACCCATCCACCAAGATACCAGTGATCCATCACCAGTCTCTTGTGCTCTTCCCTCCCCTGTTTTGATCCCTCTTCACCCCCTCCCTAGCTAAATTAGGTCTCTGATTTTTAGTTTGCCTTTCATTTTTGACCCTTTTTAACCCTCATCCCTTGTTTGTTTTTCCTATGTTCCTCCCATAGATGAAACCATCTGATAACTTTTTCTCTTCCTTTCTGATTTATTTCACTGAGCTTAATCCCTTCCAGCTCCATCCATGTTGCTGCAAATGGCATGAGTTTATCTTTTTTGATAGCTGAATAGCATTCCATTGTGTATATATACCATTATTCCTAATCCAGGCTTCTCTTTGTAGGCATTTAGGTTGTTTCCATATCTTAGCTATTGTAAATAGTCCTGCAATAAATTAGGGGTCAGGTTTCCTTTCATAATGTTTTTGTGCTCTTTGAGTAGATTCCTAGAAGTTGAATTGCTGGTCATATGATAGTTCCATTTTTAGTAGTTTGAGGGTCTTCCACACAGCTTTCCTTAGTGGTTGACCATTTTTCATTCCCACCAGCAATGTTGGATTGTTCCTTTTTCTCCACACGCTCACCAGCATTTGTTGTTGCCAGTTTTTTAAATACTCACTGTTGTGAGGTGATACGGATCTCATTGCAATTTTGAGTTGCATTTCCTAGATTATAAGAGATGTTGAATATTTCTTCATATACCTGTTGACCATTTGCATTTCCTCTTTGAAGAACTATCTTTTTAGCTCTTCGGCCCTTTTTTTTTCTTTTGTTCTGCCGATTGTTTTTGTTGAGTTGTGTGAGCTCAGTCCCTTATCAGTTGTGTGTAGTGTACATGTATTTTCTCCCAAAGGGTGTCTCTTAGTTTTGGTTATTGTCTCTTCTGCAATACAGAAGCTTTTAGTTTGATGTAATCCCAGCTACTTATCTTTCCCTTTACTTAATAAGGTCATAATTTTTTTTAATATTTTGTTTATGCATACAAGAACTGGAGTATTGGCCAGGAGTGCAAGTACCTAGGTGAGAGGATTCACCAGAGACAGAGTGTGGAGCTGAACAAGTAGATTTACTGAAATACACTGCTGAGGGAAACAACAAGCGAGGAAGAATAGGTCTGCTGTACCACGTGGGTTAGCTGCCTGACTGGGAATCAAACTAAGGTTGCAATGGTTGCCGAAAGCTTCATGGTGCTGAGACTTAACCCCTTGCGCCACCAGAGAGACCCTATGTCATCAATTTTTAAATTGGATGCTTAAGCAAGTCCATTGAAATATTTAAAAAGCCAGCTTAATTTTGTTATTGAAATTTGTATTTGGGGCCTCCCTGGTGGCACAATAGGTTAAGCAGCACACTATGAAGCAAACCGTACCACTGCCTCTGGCCAGGGAGGGGACCCACATGGCCTGGTAGACCTCTCCTGCCTCAACCGCTGCTTCCCTCAGCAGTGTGCTTCAGTTGATCTTCCCTGTTCCGGTCCCCACTCTGTTTCTGGTGAATCCTCTCACCCCACCCCACCCCCACACCTCTGGCCTGTACCCCTGTTCTTGTATGCAGAACTAAATAAATCTTAAAAAAAAAAAAAATTGAAGATTTCACTTTGCCTTAGTGATAATGGCCAGACAAGTATGAACATGTAAGTACTAAATTTGAATTTTTATGTTTGGAGAAATAGCTGAAATGAATATTATCCATTATAAAGATGTTACAACTGTTTGTTGAGAATAATTTATGCAAACTCTTGAGATTGAGAACATTGATCTAACAAAAAAATTTTGTTTTTATAGTTAATTTTCCCAGCCTGTGTCTCCTTCGTGGTGCAGGGGATTGAACTCCGCACTGTGGGGCTTTTGCAGCAACTGCAGCATGAGTTCAATCCCTGGCTAGGGAGGGGATCCACATAGCTTGACACACCTCCCCTGCCTGGACCGCTGCTCCCCTCAGCATTGTATTTCGGTTGATCTGCCGGTTCTGCTCCCCACTCCATCTCTGGTTAATCCTCTAATCCCCAGTGCCTCTGGCCTATACCCCAATTCTTACATGCATAAATAAATAATCTTTTAAGAAAAAAAAATTCCCAGCCCTATTTCATAATTAGAGCTTTCTAGTACATGGGGCCTTCCTGGTGGCACAGGGGTAAAGTTTTAGCACTATCAAGCTGTTGCCAACCACTGCAGCATGAGTTCAATCCCGGGCCGGGGAGCCAACCCACATAGCACAGCAGACCTCTCCTGTCTCCCCTACTGCTCCCAGTATATTTCAGTGAATATGCCTATTCTGTTCCTCACTTTGTCTCTGGTGAATCCTCTTACTCCCCCACACCTCTGACCTGTACCCCAGTTCTTATAGGCATAAATAAAATAAATCTTTTTTTAAAAAAGAAATTCTCATACGTGAATCTATATATTAGTTTTTAAAACTTTGTAAGTTATATTCTAGCACTAATTTAACATTTCAGCTAATTTTTAAGTACATTTTCCTTTTTTTCTGTAGTATCTCTAAAAGGATTTTTTCGATTCTGATCGCATTTTGAATAAAAAGTTGTTTTTATATATAAAAGATCTACAGATCTGACTTTATTTTATTGGTGTAGAATAGACTTTCTCATTTAGCCTTAATTGTAAATCACTCAAGCAATGTATCTCTCTCAATTTAGCTTGGATTAGAATCACTTGGACTACCTGCTCACCACCCTAGAGTTTCTATGTGGGATGACATAAAAAATTTCATTTCTTTCAAGTTTCCAGATGATACTGATGCTACTGGTTGGGAAACCACTTTGTGAGACTGGCTGCCTTAAGATATTGTTGTTAATAAATTAACTTTTTTTCTAAGCGTCTAGGATTGTACTATTTATATGTCATTTTTGGGAAAGTAGAAGAAATCACTCAGTAATTTTCTCTGTATGGCCAAATGAGAAACCCACTTGAAAAGATCGCTTGGAATGATCTCATTTGTGTAGTAAAATGGGCATGCTGCTTAATTTTTTTTTTTTTTAAAGATTTATTTATTTATGCATACAAGCACTGGGGTACAGGCCAGAGGTGTAGGGGGGTGAGAGGATTCACCACAGAGAGCGGGGAGCAGAACAGGCAGATCAGCGGAAGTACACTGCTGAGGGGAGCAGCGGGCACAGCAGGAGAGGTCTGCTGCACCATGTGGGTCCCGCCCCTGGCAGGCAGCAGGGATCGAACTCGTGCTGCAGTGGCTGCGATCTGCCTCGCAGTGCGTTGCTTAACCCACTGCGCCACCAGGGGAGGCCCATGCTTAATTTTTTAACTTTTAAAATATCTTACTATTTATAATTTTATATTGTCTGAACAATATTTTAACAGATATGCTATGAATTGTGGCTTCTTTCATAGATAGCATTTTCTTGATTATTGTTTATATAAGTACATTTAGAAGAATTAATTACTATATTTTGAGCAAAAAAACTTGCTCTAATTCAGAATATTAACAGGATGTTTTCAAACTTATAAAATATATTTGCTTGATTGTTTCTTGCTTGATTGTAGAGTGCCTTTGATAGAGACTACCACATGTTGGTTTATCGTATAAAATGGAATTGGGGCCCTCCCTGGTGGCGCAATGGGTTAAGCAATGCACTATGAAGCAAAGCGCAGCCACTGCAGCACGAGTTTGATCCCTGCGGCTGGCCAGAGAGGTGACCCACATGGCCCGGCAGACCTCTCTCTGGCCTTGCCTGCTGCTCCCCTCGGCAGTGTACTTAAGTTAATCTGCCTGTTCTGTTCTCCACTCTGTCTCTGGTGGATCCTCTCACCCCCTGCACTTCTGGCCTGTACCCCAGTTCTTGTGTGAATAAAGAAATAAATCTTTAAAAAAAAAAAGAATGGAAAAAGTTGTGCATTAAATGAATATATTATCAATAATAAGGGGGGAAAGAAAGTTGGTTTTTTTTTTTAAGATTTATTTATTTATGGATATAAGAACTGGGGTACAGGCCAGAGGTGTGGGGGGTGGTGAAAGGATTTACCAGAGACAGAGTGGGAAACAGAACAGGTAGACTGACTGAAGCACACTGCTGAGGGGAGCAGAGGGCAAGGCAGGAGAGGTCTGCCATGCCATGTGGGTTATCTCCCTGGTAGGGGATTGAACTTGTGCTGCAGAGGCTGTAGATAGCTGCCACTTAAACTCTTATGCCACCAGGGAGTCCCAAAAGACTCATCTATTATAAAGAAGAAAAAAAATGATAGAGGCTTAAGATAAATTGAAATTATTTTTAGCTCCAGTAGCTTTATATTTTATTCAGAAAGCATCCATTTTGCTTTTGTCATACAGAGCATTCTTAACTGTGATACTGCTCTAATTTGAATTTCAGGGCAGCAGCAATGACTCTCCGCACGGTATTATTGTCGTTGCAAGCACTATTGGCAGCTGCAGAACCAGATGATCCACAAGATGCAGTGGTAGCAAATCAGGTAAGAGAGTTACTTTTTTTCCTCAAATTGTCATTTGTAAAAAAATTTTATGTAACTGTAATTTTGGTGGTACAACTTAACACCTTCATGTTTTACCTCCACCAAACTTTATAGGCTGATGATGTCCTGATGCCTTTCTTCTATTCCCCTATTTTTATCTTCCTCTCCTCTGTCCCCTCTGGTAACCAGTATATTTTACACAGAGTAAGAATTTTTTTATTTTATGTGCTCTTATCACTTTGTTTTCTTCAATTATTTATATTCCACATATGAGTGAAGCAATACGGTGACTGTCTTTTAACTTACTGACTCATGTCACTTAGCAGAATCACCTCAAGGTCCATCCATTTTGTCCCAAAAGCTATTGTTTTGAGATCGCTACTTATGATTTTCCTGTATTTACCTGAGGTGACTTGCATTGTTAACATATAAGTATACTTCCACTAGTTCTAAATTTGTAAATTGTTTTCCCTATTATGGTAAGATTATTTTGTCAATTGTAGTGAAAACTTTAATACACTAGTTTAATTGGGTATATAGTAGGCTTTTTTTCTAGCATATTGTGAAATTTTTCAAACAGTGTTAAAAGAAATAAACAGTAAAGACCTATATTCTTATCTACCATCTATAGCCTATGATTAACATTACACATGCATTATGTGGGTATCCCATTATCCCTCCTTTAAATGATCTCTCCCTGGTAGTGGTTTTATTTATTACTCTTAAAGATTTATTTATTTATGCATACAAGCACTGGGGTACAGGCCAGAGGTGTGTAGGGGGGTGAGAGGATTTACCAGAGACAGAGTGGGAAACAGAACAGGCAGATTAACTGAGATACACTGCTGGGGGAGAAGCGGGAAACGCATGAGAGGTCTGCCGTGCCATGTGGGTCACCTCCCCAGGTTCTGCAGGGGTTGAACTTGTGCTGCAGTGGCTACAGTTTGGTGCATTGCTGAGCCCATTGGGCCTCCAGGGAGGTCCCTCCCTGATGGTGATTTTAACCAGCAACTCTGTAGTACTGAAATGGCTTAGTAAAGGTTGCCATGTAATGCCAAATGGAATAAATACTTTTCAGTTCTGATCTTCAATCTCCACAGCAGATGTCAGCAAGTTACTGCTAGATTGTTTTTGTAAACAATGTTTTACTGTAACACTGCCACATACATTTATTTACTTTCCATCTACCAGTGGTGGAGTTAACTAGTTGGGACAAAGATGTGACATGTCTGAAAGCCTGAAGTTTTAAGTTTCCCCACTCCTGCTCTAAGCCATCCAGATTTACTGAGCATTCTCTTCACTTGAGATACTACTCTCTTACCTTGTTATTTTCATTATTATAGCTATCCCTCGTTAGTCCTATAATTTTTTTCTCTATTTCCTCCTCCCAGTTAAATACAGTTCCTTGACCCTGACATTGTTCCTTTTACCTTCTATACTGTACACTCAGATAATCACATGCACACTGATATTACCTCCTATGTTCTGATTTACCACCTGTATGTTGATAAAGTATTCACACTTGTCCTCATGAGTCCGTGAACCAATTTAGAACTCAGTAACTCTAAATTAATTCATGGGTACCTGGGCGTACTATATTTATAAAACTGAATGCCGTATCTTAAATCCTTTAAACCTGTCCATCCTTTATGGTGCCATCATCAATTTAATTAAATTATACCCTTATTAAAGACTTGAAGTTCTCTTTCCTTTGTCTTCCTGATTTTATTCCCAGTCTCTGTCATTATACTTCTGTGATTGCCTCAGTTCACATTTTTAAAAATTTCTCTTTTTGAATACTCTAATAAATACTCCCTTCAGTCGCTTCTCCCATTTTTTCTTTTTTTTTAAAGATTTATTTATTTATGCATACAAGCACTGGGGTACAGGCCAGAAATGTGGGGAGTGTGAGAGGATTCACCACAGAGAGGGGAGCAGAATAGGCAGATCAACAGAAGTACACTGCTGAGGGGAGCAGCGGGCACAGCAGGAGAGGTCTGCTGCACCATGTGGGTCCCCTCCCTGGCTGGCAGCAGGGATCGAACTCGTGCTTCAGTGGCTGTGGTTTGCTTCATAGTGCGTTGCTTAACCCCCTGCGCCACCAGGGAGGCCCTTCTCCCATTTTTCTACGTTGATTCAATGTTGATATCAGTTAGCTTTATAAAATGCAAATCTTGAGTTTTACTTTACACTTTAAAACCTATTAGTATCTGGGGCCTCCCTGGTGGCGCAGTGGATGAAGCGAAGCACTATGAAGCAAAGTGGAGCCACTGTAGCATGAGTTCAATCCCTGTCTCTGGACAGGGGGGTGACCCACATGGAGCAGCAGACCTCTCCTGCCTCACACACTGCTCCCCTCAGCTGTGTATTTCAGTAGATCTGCTTGTTCTGCTCCCCCACTCTGTCTCTGGTGTATCCTCTCACTCTACCATGCTTCTGGCCTGGTTCTTACATGCATAAATAAATAAATCTTAAAAAACAAAAAAACCCTGTTAGAATTTCTACTGCTCACCTACTTGATGGTTTTAGTTTGCAGAGTTTCTCCGTGATTTGACTGAAAACCCATCTTATATTAAATTCTTACTGTCCTTGAAACTCATGCTGTTTGAAGATATGCATTCACTTATAAATGTCTTCATCCATGTGCTGTTTTCTCTACTTATGGAAGCATTTTCTCTTTCCAACCTTCTACCTTTCCTTTAAAAAGCAAGATCTTCGAAGACTCCTTGTTAATATTTCCCACTATTATTTGTCTCTTAGACCTTAGTTAGTGGTTTTACATATTATATATATGTCCCATATATTCATTTTTGGTAGAATGTTATCTATGAGTCCCTACTGTGATTTACTGTTGAGCTTTTAACCTCTAAGATCTACCTCCTAAAACACTAACAATTTGACTTATTTCCTAGTTGACAGTTATAGAAACTAGGTTTATCATTTTACTATATAATAAAAGCCCAACAGTCTTTAAATATTCAATATGTATCAGTTACTTTAAAAAGAAATATGAAAGCAAGTTTAATCAGTTATTTTAAATTTGCAATTTGCTTTTCTAGTGGTCTGAGATATTTGCAAAAGTGCTTTATGATGAGTTTATAATCATCTTAAAACATCCTGTAAGCTAAATCTTTGCATATGGGCTCTGCTTACACACTGTGTGCTAATGCGGCTCTAACAAAACAACCAGTATTGTATTCTCGTTTGGGCTGGGGTTAATGCATTGTTGATCCTGTTTATTTACGTCCATGTAATTTCAAGAACTGGCAATTCTTTCTATTTGTATAATGTTTGTCACTACACAGTGTTCAGAAGCATTTCTCTTATCATTTAGTATTCATTTTCTGCTAGTTATATTTGTTAAAACGGGAGTTGTGGGTTTTTTTTTATATTTTTATTTATGCATACAAAAACTGGGGTACAGGGGTACAGGCCAGAGGCATGGGGGTTGACAGGAGTCACCAGAGATAGAGTGGGGAACAGAAGAGGCAGACTGACTGAAGTAAGTACACTGCTGAGGGGAGCAGCGGACTGGTCAGGAGAGGTCTGCTGCGCCATGTGGGTCCCCTCCCTGGCTGGGATTGAACTTGTGCTGCAGTAGCTGCAGAAGCTTCATGGTACGGTGCTTAATCTCTTGCACCACCAGGGAGGCCCCAGAATGGGAGCTTAAAGTTGACAGACTTTTTTTTTCTCATCAACACAACTTAATAATCATAGCTTCAGAAAAAATAGTCCTTAGTATTGAACTACATTGTCAACAAAATATTTGTTTGCATTGGGAAGCAATCACTAACATTTTAAGTGTTAAGTTTTTTTTTTTAAACAGCAAGTTCTTAGACAATTAAGAATTGAGCTCTGATATTGAATCTTATAATTATATTTCATGTCAATTTTTCCCCTCTGTGCAGTACAAACAAAATCCTGAAATGTTCAAACAGACAGCTCGACTTTGGGCTCATGTGTATGCTGGAGCTCCAGTTTCTAGTCCAGAATACACCAAAAAAATAGAAAACCTATGTGCTATGGGCTTTGATAGGGTAAGTACATAAAAGCATGCTGATTTTGATATGTTGATATACTTAAAGCATTACTGCAAATATTTGGCTGACAAAAGTAGTTTTAGTAATCTAAATCTAGATAGGTGAAATCTGTTACTATCAATGATTTTGTATTTTGCTGATTTCATTCATTGCTTTTAGAATTTTTTTTTTAGGATTTATTTATGCATACAAGAACTGGGGCACGGGCTAGAGGTGTAGGGTGGGCAGGGGTGATGGTGGTGAGAGGATCCACCAGAGACAGAGTGGGGAACAGAACAGGCAGATGGACTGAAACACACTGCTAAGGGGAGCAGTGGGAGAGGCAGGAGAGGTCTGCTGCGCCATGTGGGTCCCCTCCCTGACCAGGGATCGAACTCATGCTGCTGTGGCTGTGGATGCTTCACAGTGTGGTGCTTAACCCTTTGTGCTACCAGAGAGGCCCTAGAAGTTTTTTTTTATTCACCACATATACAAGGTGAAAGGTGTGATTTCTTATTATAGTATAGTGATTATTTAGTAGCTTACTATTCCCTGTTGATTTGATTTTCTGTCTCCTTATCTTCTTTACAGAATGCGGTAATAGTGGCCTTGTCTTCAAAATCATGGGATGTAGAGACTGCAACAGAATTGCTTCTGAGTAACTGAGGCACAGAGAGCTGCTGATATAGTGAAGCTTGCCCCTACCTGAGGAGCATCTGTTATTTTTAGGATTCTGCATAGATTTCTTTTAAACTGGCATTCTTGCCTAATGATGTTATCTAGGCACCATTGGAGACTGAAAAAAAAAAAACAAAAAACAAAAAAAAAACCCTGCTCTGTAAATAAAGCTAATTAAACGTCTGTGTAAATTTAAAAAGGGGGAATACTTTAATTTTTTTTCTTAATAGTGTAAAAATTCTTTGAGCTAAGCTAAAACCATGGAAAAAACATGCTACTTTAGTGTTTAGCAGTGTACCAAGACTAGCAAGAGTTTGCTTCAGGATTTCGTTGAATAATTAAGATAATATTTTGAGTGTGTCAGGGCCATTCAAATTGTTGGTGTTGCATCACAGCTACCTTAACTGTTTTTAACATGGATCCTCTGTGCCTGTGAATTTACTTGCATGCTTGTACTTGACTTCTTAGAATGGGTAGCTGAAAAGACCACCATTTAACCATTTGAGAATTCTTAAATATAAGATTTATCCACAACTAAAGATGGTGACCTATTCAGAGCCTTTTTGTCTTCATTCAACAGACTGGACACCCTATCTATTTTTCCCCTCATACCACACACAGCTAATATTCTGATAGTGAATTTGTCTATATTTGGTGGGGATATATGCTGAGGGACAGTATCCCTTGCTCCATTTTTTGGTCATCCATTTGGAATGTTTTAATCACAGTTCTTCACTCTTAAAGCTTCCCTGTATAAGTAATATTGTAAAGATGGAGCTGCCAATTTTGTTTTCTCTTGCAAAAACAGTAAATACTTGATGTTGCAGTATTCCCAAATTTTATGAAGGAAACTAAATTATTAGTTTTTCAGTGAATTTGACATCTGTTTTTTTAACTGATGAAATTTTTCTTTGAGAACTTGCAAGGATGAAATCAACTGGTTTTTTGCCTAATTTTGGCTTCATAGAGATTGCTTTATGGGATACATTAAAAGTCACTTTGGCTTGCATTTACCCCTATTAACACATGAGAGCTGTGTTGGTGTTTTACTGTACATACTTCAAATGCACATAGGAATAGAAGTGTGTTATAAATCTAGCTTTCTTTATGATGTTTCTGATAATATGAAAATTGAAAACTTTACCTTCTCTTGTACATAGTCAGACTTTCTATTCGTATTAAAGTTACATTTCGTTCTAAGTTCAAAAGTTTGAAAATTATTAGTTTTGCAAGCTCAAACATTTATGTGACCATTTTATGAAGGATGAAATGGATTTATGCAGGCAGTTCTATACATAGAAGAAACAGTTCTTATAAATTTCCAGGACCAGTGAAAATAACAAAAATGTAATGGAATCAGAATGAATTAAAGTAAGGCTATATATATATTGAAAGTCATTATAAAAGGTTTTTTTTCCTTCAAGTGTTAATTACCCTAAATTATAGTCATTAAGTGTTTGGAAAATGATTTTGAATCATAAGTTACATAATTTCATTTGACTTCTCAATAATCTTAGAAGCAATAAAAGAACCATTATTAAATAATATAATATTGTTAAAGATGTGAAGGTTCTTCCAAAAACTTGTATGGTTATCCTAATCAGTAAACTCTTGTAGTTGATATTATTGCATACTAGACACAAGTTGGTATGTTTTTTCACCCTATATGTTTGCTTAAGCATAAATCCTTTATATAATCACCTCCTTTAATTGTTGTAGTTTACTTTCTAAAGATGCCAAAGGAAACAAGATTTTTTTCTTTATTTATTTTAAATAGCTGAAACCTTGTGCTTTTCTTTATATTTTGAAGTAAGGTGAGACTGTGTGAACGTGTGGAAAGTTTTGTTCCATTGTTGGTTAAAATTAATGTGTTTTTTTTTGTTTTGGTGTTTTTTTTTGTTGTTTTTGGTTTTTTTTAGTGGAGGGCAGCTTGGTAATATTAGTAATATTTGAAATATCAAACACATCTGTCTACCAAGTTTACTATTTGCCTATATTATCAGGGTATATTTGATTGTCCTGTGGTTACACAAAGGAGAGAGAGAACTCAGAGGCTACTAATGTCAAGCATTACATACTTCCTTTTGGAGGCAACCATATTTTACCTTCAGTTTTTATGCACATTAACCTCATAGTGTATCTGCTCATCTAACTACAATTAAACATTCCACTGCCCAGGAAATTCAAAAGTAAAATATTTGGTGTGAGAAGTTCTCTATTATTTTTCATATGAAAAATTTGCTTACCTCATTGACATTTAATGTGATTCTTTCTGGTACATTTGCTACCATCCTTCTTGAGGTTTTCTGTTATTTTTCATTTCTTTGCAGGTAGATTATTTCTCCAAACAGAAATTAGGCAACTCCTGTTTTCCTCTGGTCTTAAGTTTATGTTTTGGTAAAGGACACTAAAAAGTCCAGGCCTGGGGAAAAGGTACCCTGGTAGAAATTTTGTGATTTGTCAGTTTTAAAACTTCAAAAATTAAGGTGTAAAAGTACATGTGTATGCATATACATACACAACACGTGTGTGTGTGTACCTATTTATATTTAGGTAGATAGATACAGTAATATCCCATTTAGGGCAGACATTTGCTCAGTCACTGATAATTCCAATAGACTTACTACAATTAGGTCTATTTCCTGAGTATGTGCCTGACTTTTAAAAGAACAAATAATGGATAGTATTTCAGTACAGATTGCTGGATAAATGAATAGCAATTTTTAACCCGAATAAGTATACAGTAAATAGTATATGAATGTTCTAAGAATTTGGTACTGAATTAGATGCTCTGAGTTGGCTCCTCCAAATGGTTTGAAATTGTTACTATGGTTTATTTAAACATACTACATTTAAGGGTATATAAATGTTAGGATTCCAAGTATTTTGCTTTCTCTTTTGGAAGATTTTTGCATTTATGATAGTGGCACTTAAAACTATGCAAATTTTTTTTTTTAAGTATCTGTAAGAAAAAATTGGCAATTCAGCAGAAATTACTTGTTTATGCACTACAGAATACAGCAATTGTGTTACTGTTGAGGCTGCTTTAGTTTATTAGTGTGAAAAGCAGATCCTTGGCTATAAGTATGCCTGATTTGAGTTGTTAAAACTCTGCAATAGGGGTATGGTAATGTTTCTACAATTCTTGTAGCAACATGGGAAATAAGGCATTTTTGTTATTTTAAAGATTTACAATGGATTCAGGCAGGGAAGAGTTGGAGCCAGTTATACCTACCTTCTTGTACATAGATGGAAACAATGGTTGGGTATGAAAATGGATAAAGTGTTTACAGTTAACTTTATTTCTTGGGTTTTTACAAAATGATACTGTATTAATCACTTTTTCTAGTTCAAGAAATTTCAATTCCAGGGTACAAACCATTGATTTTAAAATTGCATTTCCATTCTCAGTACCAGTTTGAAATAAATGCTTAACATCAGCTATCTGCTATCACTGGGGAAGAAGGCAACTTGAAGTATTTACTGATAAATAGCCTTCCCCCAAGTGTGACTTCTTTGCAGTGTCTACATATAATGTCACATGTTCTATTTGCTCTGTTGCAATATGGATCAAAAACCTTGTGGCATAGAGGTAGGAGAATGTCAGTTTCTCCTTTGTCCTGTTTGTTCTGTTACTGCTTTGTTGAACTGACCTATCTTCATAAACCTGTGATCATCACCTAAATGTAAGTTGTGAATGTGTCACCTTTTGCTTGGTTATTTCAACCTTGCTGCTATATATAATCAGGTGTGGCACAGTTTATTAGTTTGGTTCTAGGGGTGAGTGAATATTGCACTGTGCTATAAAATGATCCTTGTGTGCTTGCTGTTACCTACTTTTTACAGGCATCATAATAAAAGCTAGACTATTTCTTTGGGGGGAAAGAGACTTATTTAATGTAATTTAAAGACTTTTCCAATAGAAAATGAAAAACTATTGAAAATATCTATTTTTTAGCTTTCAGCAATTGATGGTGCTTTGTTGTGGTGTTTGCTGGAAGTCTACTGCCATTATAGGGATTCTCATTAACCTCACTGAGAAAGAACCTTGCTTGTTAGCTTCTCTAGATCTTTATTCTAAACAATCTGTTAGTGATGATAAATTCTGTAGGAGGGTCTATTCTGAGCCATTAACTTCCTGTAAGGGGAAAATGGGTGGGTTACCAGAAAGACCATTGAAGCAGGGTGGGCTGTGGGTGGAGGGTTGGGTATTTGTCTTGAGAATTAAAAACTACGAAACACTTTTGTACACAATTGATTTTTTAAAAAAAAATAAACACATTTTTAAAGATGTTGAATTTTTTTTCCCCCTTACTGGGAATTTTGAAAAATAAATGCATGCGTGTTTTCCCCTTAAAATGTTTTATATCATCTTTCTGGGCACTCATCTGTGAAGAGGCAAACAAGTAAACCAGCTAGGTAATTTAGAAAGTGTCATAATAATGAATATGTAGTAAATGCAGTGAATTACTGGGTATTAAAGTGAATTGAAAGTTATTTGAAAGCAGAACATCCTTTGGTTAGGTTACAATACAAAATTTAAAGTAATCCACAGTCGGTACTGAAGTAATGCTTTTTCTATTTTCGTATGTACACACGATTCTTTCTGGAAGGGGTACCTATAGCCATAGAAAGGATTTTGAATTGTTTCAGAAAATTCTGGGTGACAGTCCTGGATTATCCTTCTCCATTAATACTGACAATTTGAAAGGGCTGTGTTAGAATTTGTAATAGGTGCTTCACATGACAAAACTGATTGTTACTTTGTGTCTCTAGGACATTCAAAACCAGCTTTCAGCAGGCCTATGAATTTCTATAGCCGGGGATCGAAATGCTCCTGACTGGAATACCAGTGTGAAGTGCTCTTTTCAAGGAGCAAGCTGGATCTTAAAATTCAAGAATAACAAGTGGAATTCAAGTGCGTTCTCATCCAGCCTCTACCAAAAGATGGTCAGGTTTAAAAGGTTGTAAACACTTGGTATGTGTTTTGTTTTGATCACTAGAGAACTGAGATTTTCAATAACGTGAATCCTCATAAGCTTTTAGGAATATGTCCTACAGTAATACACAGTCTACTCATGTATTCATGTGATGTTCATTACCCCCATTAACATTAAAATACAATTTAATCCTACTTGATCTTACTACTATAATTTGTCTATATAAGGTGTTGAACCAAATTCAAAAAGGCTAAACTGTAAATAGCTAACACTTTCAGTCTTTTTTTTCAAAATACATAGATTAAAATAATTTGAACACTGTACAACTGAATAGAATTTGTGAAGCTCCAAGTGTATTTTTTTACTTAGTTTGTATACGTAGTATGGATACTTCTCCCCTTACAAAAACTGCTATTTGCACAGAAATACCTAACTTGATTTAAAAGCAACTAGTGCTCTTACACTGCTGTCAGTTCTTTAGTTATTGTAGTTATTTCTCAGCTCTTCATTCTGAGTATGTGAAATACACATTATTTTGATCATACTAAGTGAATAACCTTATATCTTAAATGAGGAACAGGATTTAATGACATTCTACTGGTATTTCCTGACCACATTCATAGAACTACAGGATTTTAAAGAGAAATAGGACCATCCAGTCTTTTAAAAATATTTCATATTTAAAGTTACAAGTCTTTTTTTTTTTTTCAGCTTTCCCACAGTAATTTATATATGCCTGCTAAATTTGGTAGCATTTTGAGACCTTGGGCTGCCTTTTTTTTTTTCCTGTAAAATCAACAAATTGGGGAGGGATCATTTGCAAACAAGAAGAGGGAAACCAGTTCAGTTTGATGTACCCAATCCAGTCCTGACAGTATGAATTGAACAGAACTTTTTTGGTGAACTAACTTCAACCTTTGATTTCCATGACTCCTTGAAGTTAGTTTTTACAAGTACCAAACATTTTTTTACTATTATTTGAAGCAATAGTAATGTTTTGGTTTAGAACAGGACCCATAGAAAATGTGCTCCTGAACCAAGAAATCCAGTTGGTCCCCAAAGTTGCTTTATTCAATTACAGATATTTTAGTTTTTAAAAAAGATTTATTTATTTATGCAAACAAGAACTAGGGATTTTAGTTTTTTAAAAAGATTTATTTATGCAAACAAGAACTGGGGTACAGGTCAGACCTGTGGGGGGTGAGAGTATTCACCAGAAACAGTGGGAACTGCAGGGGTGGGGGACAGGAGAGGTCTGCTGCGCCATGTGGGTCCCTCCTTGGCCAGGGATGGAACACATGCTGTAGTGGCTGCAGATGCTGCAGTTAGCTGCTTCCTAGCGCTGTGCTTAACCCTTGCACCACCAGGGAGGCCCTAAAGATTTATTTCTACATACAAGATGTACTGAAACACTGCAGAAGGGAGCAGCGAACACAACAGGAGAGGTCTGCTGGGCCATGTGGGTCCCTTCCCTGCCCAGGGATTGAACTCATGTCACATGTCACAGGCCTGAAATAGCTTGATAGCACTGTGTCTTTAACCCTTGCACCACCAGGGAGAGCCCTAGATACATTAGTTCTTAACTTGCATGATGTCAGTAGTCCTATGTATATGAAAAGTACTAATCCATAGCTATTAAATGTGTCTGGTTTTTTACTATTAGGTTACATCCAGGTCACTAAATAATATACTTAACCAACTTTAGGTAACTAGGCTCCAACAGTAAGTTACTTGCATTTGTTTCATGAGTTACACCAAACATCACTTGACTGTCTATTTTTATCCCAAGTCTTTATCTTCACAATGAATTTAGATTGAAGGAGGCCTGTTGTGTACACAAAATAATTAAGAGTGGCTACCTTGGGGTCAATGTATGTACAGATAAGAGAAAACCTATTCACTGAAACAGAAATTGTTTTGGGACTGAGAGATAAGGAAAAAAGTAAACTTAGGGTAAATTAAAGGATGAGGACATAGCAGAAAGATTACAACAGGAGGGGAAAAAACAATATGTAGTAAAGATCAAAATTGTGAAGCTATGGAGGACAGGGTATGTAGGGAAAGCACCTGTGTGGAAGGTATCCATATAGAGAAAGCAACCAAAAACTTGGACCCCCAAATGCTTTGAAATCCTTTTAATTTGTTCAAGTTGCCAGCCTGTTCTATCTCCAATTTTTGGGACTACTAGCGTTCACTGGTTGAATACTTATCACTTGGACTTCAAGAAGCTTTTTTCTTCCTAAGGTTACCTCTTTATAGTCTTTATAAGGGCTATAAGAAGGTAATCTGCCTCCTTACCACAGGTCTTATTTAGATTTGTTTTTCATATCTACCAGTTTTTTCCTCCAGTACTTCTTCCCATCAAACTGTTTATGCCTTTGTTTCCTATTTTTTTTCTCCATATTTTAAAAATACTACTTTCTAAATACTTCTTTATCCTTTATTATTTAACTTACAATTTAGCCTGGACCTACATTGTAATACAGAAATTGATATAAAATTCTGACACCCTTCGAATTACAGACACAAAAAAGTGAGGGAGTTCCTTGGAGGCACAGTGGTTAAGTTTCAGTACTATGAAGCTATCTGCAGCCGCTGCAGCAGAGTCCAATCCCCTAGCCAGGAAGCTAACTCACATGGTGCAGCAGACCTCTCCTATCTGGCTTGCTGCTCCCCTTAGCAGGGTACTTTTAAGTCAATTCACCTGTTCTGCTCCCTGCTCTGTGTGATGAAACCTCCAAACCTCCTGCCACCACCACCCCCTCCCCCCACACCTCTCTTTTACACCTTGGTTCTTGTATGCATAAATAAATCTTTTAAAAAACCTAGGGTTTTCTATACTATTACTGTATTTGCCTTTTTTTCTTTTTGCTTAGAAGAAGGGTGTAGGCCATAGGGGCAGGGAGGGGGGGTGAGAGGAGTCACCAGTGACAAAGTGGGAAACAAAACAAGCAGATTTACTGAAATGCACTGCTAAGGGGAGCAGTGGGCAAAATGGAGATCTGCTGCACTGTGTGGGTCAGCAGGATCTGAATTCATGGTGCAGTGACTGAGGATTGTCTCAAAGTGCTGAGATTTAACCCCTTGTACCAACAAGGATGCTCCCCCAACTCTACTTTTTAAAAAATACTTGAGTGATAAAAAATGTGTTGGCTGGCCCTCTGTGGTGGCGCAGTGGGTTGAGCAACGCACTGAAGCAAACCGCAGCCACTGCAGCATGAGTTCGATCCCTGCTGCCACCAGGAGGTGATCCACATGGCGCTGCAGACCTCTCCTGCTGTGCCCGCTGCTCCCCTCAGCAGTGTCTTTCAGTCGATCTGCCTGTGCTGTTCCCCACTCTGTCTGGCGAATTCTCTCACTCCCCCCACCACCTCTGGCCTGTACCCCAGTGCTTGTATGCATAAATAAATCTTTAAAAAAAAAATGTGTTGGCTTTAGGATATTTAAACAAGTTTTAACTTCACCTGCAATTTACTTAATTTTGGAGTATTTGAGCAGGTTTTACACAGTTCTTAAACTAATAAGTAATTCAGTATTCAGTTTTGTAAAGCTGGTGACAAGTTTTGAAAGCTTTGAAAGTTATTGAAGTATTGGAATGGCTATAAATAGACCATTGTGTAGGACTACCATATTTTACATGTCAATTACCTTATTAGATGTTTAGATTGTTCTCAATTTTTCTCTTACAGATTGAGCTACAAGGGTTTCTGATTAAACGTGATGGGGGCCACAGTTGTATTAATACTAACTCTACCTCCTAAAACAAATGAATATTTTTGAAGGTAGTGATTTATAGGTATAAGAAATGGAAGTAAGGACTATTAAGATTATTTAAAGTGGACCTTCCTGATGGTGCAAGGGTTTAGTTAAGTCTCAGCACTTTGAGACAATCCTCAGTCACTGCAGCATGAAGTACCCACCTTGCATGACAGACCTTTCCTGTCTTGCCGGTTGCTCCCCCTCAGCAGTGTATTTTTTTTTTTTAAGATTTATGTAAACCTCTGGGGTACAGCGCAGAGGTGCAGGGGGTGAGAGAATTCACCAGAGACACAGTGGGGAACAGAACAGGCATATTGACTGAAACACACTGCTGAGGGGAGCAGTGGGTGAGGCAGGGGAGGTCTGCTGCGCAACGTGGGTTCCCTCCCTGTCCGGGGATCAAACTTGCGCTGCAGATGCTTCATAGTGCAGTGCTTAGCCTACTGCACCACCAGGGAGTGCTGGAAGAGGTCTGCTTTGTAGCTTCATAATGTGGCAACTTAACCCCTTGCGCCACCAGGGAAACCCTCCACAGTGTATTTTGTTGTTGTTAAAGATTTATATATTCATACAAGAACTGGGGCACAAGCCAGAGGTGTGGGACATGAAAGGATTCACCAGAGACAGAGTGGGGAACAGAGCAGGCGGATTGAATGAAACACTGCTGAGGGGAGCAGCGGGTGAGGCAGAAGAGATCTGCTGAGTCATGTGGTCCATCACCCTGGCCCGTGATGGTGATGGAACTTGTGCTGCAGTGACTGCAAATGCTTCATAGTGCTGTGCTTAATTAACCCTTGCGCCACTGGGGAGGGCCTCCTCAAAAGTGTATTTTAATAGATCTGCCTGTTCTGCTCCTCACTCTGTCTCTGCTGAATCCACTGACAACCCCCTTCTCCCCCTTCAGCGCTTCTGTTCTACACCCCAGTTCTCATATGCAGTAAAAAAAAAAAAAAAAAAGATCATGTAGGGAAGTGGAAAGCAGGCTGAAGAGTAGAGATTGACTTCGTATAAAAGAGGGTGTTTAAACCTAATTGTCTATAGAAGTGCTTATTTTTTTTTAAATTTATTTATGCACACAAGAGCTGGGGTACAGGCTGGAGTCGCGGGAGGTGAGAGGATTCACCAGACAGAGCGGGGAGCAGAACAGGCAGATCAACTGAAGTACACTGCTGAGGGGAGCAGCGGGCACAGCAGGAGAGGTCTGCCACACCATGTGGGTCCCCTCCCTGGCTGGCAGCAGGGATCGAACGTGTGCTGCAGTGGCTGAGGTTTGCTTCATAGTGAGTTGCTTAACCCGCTGCGCCACCAGGGAGGCCCTAGAAGTGCTTATTTAGAAGCAGATTTACTTCTTAAAACTGGAGAAAATACCCTGAGCAATGTAGGGTCAGGGTGCTGGACTAAAAGGGAGCGATGGTTGAAAATCAATTACTTTCTCCCTAGTTAGGTTAAAAAAAAGTGTTACTGTCTATCCTCATAGAAAAAGAATTGCTCTCTTGCAAATTTGAAACATATCTTCATATTGGAAGATGGCAATCCTAGAATAAACAAAGTTCTGTGTAAAGGGGCTAAGATGATGGCGCATGGGTGAATTGGTGGTGGAAATTCCACAGGGACTTACACACAATGTCAAATATATGTAAGTTTAAAAAATTCTGTGTAGCTAAATAATAGATTCCTAGCTTCTAGAATGCTGACAGTTAAGTTGCAGGGGGAAAGAGAAGATCTTCGATAGAGAAATTCAGTAGTCCCAGAGAAAAAGACCTTCAAAGGGACTCAAATCTGAAAATCTCCAGTGAGTACTCACCCTGTAAACTTCAAAGTATGAGCTAACTCAAGAACCACCACTTAAATTTTTTTAAAGATTTATTGCATAGAAGAACTTAGGTGGAGGCCAGAGGTGTGGGGGGAGGGTAGGGGAGCTGAGAGGATTCAGAGACAGTGGAGTGCAGGGCAGGTGGATCCACTGAACTACACAAGAGGAGCAGCAGGTGAGATAGGAGAGACCTGCTGCGCCATGTGTGGGTCAGTTCCCTGGCCAGATCACTTGGGTGGTGGCAGTGATAGCGCTGAGGATTAACACCTCCTTAAGGGGTTAAGGAAGAGCCTGAGGATCTTTCCTGCCTTACCTGCTGCTCCCCTTATCAGTGTATTTCAGTAGATCCACCTGTTCTACTCCACATTCTTTCTCTGTGAGTCCTCTACCCCCAGCACCTCTGGCCTACATCTGTATGCTCTTGTATGCATAAATAAATAACATAAATCTTAAAAGAATATGTTCATATGCTCATTAGGTAGTCAATAGCTATATATTCATGGAGTCTACCCTGGGGCGCAAGGGGTTAAGCACCATACTATGAAACATCCACAGCACAGCAGCACAAGTTCGATCCTGGCCAGGAGGGACCCACATGGCACAGCAGACCTCTCCTGCCTTGCCTGCTGCTCCCCTCAGCAGTATGTGAGTCAATCCACCTGTTCTGTTCCCTACTCTGTCTGGCGACTCCTCTCGCCTCCCCACACCTCTGGCCTGTACCCCACTTCTTGTATGCATAAATAAATCTTATAAGAAAAAAAAGCTATGTAGTCATAATGTTAGCCTTCACCACAATTATACGTACACATGAAGAATGGAAGCATGAGCGTTGACCACGTAAGAGCTAAGTACATTTAGAAAATATTTTTTTAACTCAGTGAAAATAAATATAGTAGTGTAAGTACATTATTTTGAAAATATTTGCTTTGAAGAATGAAATGTTTCATGATCTGTCTATGTGTATTTTTAACATGTATTCATCAGCACAAATTTAAATCAGTTTCATACCTCAAAACTGCAGGCTTAACAGTCATTTTTTAACACCTTTTAGTAATATGTGACTTAACATTATACACATTACTTCGATATAAAAACAATGCCAGGGCCTCCCTGGTGGCGCAGTGGGTTAAGCAACGCACTATGAAGCAAACCGCAGCCACTGCAGCACGAGTTCGATCCCTGCCGCCGGCCAGGGAG
>JAGFMF010011678.1:5877691-5894275 GCA_019455555.1 Galemys pyrenaicus | reverse complement strand
CTCTCTGTGGTGAATCCTCTCACCCCCCCACACCTCTGGCCTGTACCCCAGTGCTTGTATGCATAAATAAATAAATCTTTAAAAAAAAAAAAAACAATGCCATACTGAACCATTTTGTATGTATTTCAGATTATTGCTTAGGACAACTTCCACAATTTGATTTATTACCCAATACTTTCCCATAATGTAGCAATATTACTACTAACATGAAAGGGTTACCCCAATTCTTGTGTATGTGCTCAAAAAACAATATGAAAGTGAAGGTATTGTGGGTTGGTTTAAGTGTAGATTTACTAGTGAGCATCACACCAGGAGTTAGTTTACATCAGTGTTCCTCATTCAGGTCCCTTGTCTACTTGCATTGTGCTGTGTCCTGTCTTAAGAAATTAGAATAGGGACCTCCCTGGTGGCGCAGCTGGTTGAGTGCTGCTCTGGGAAGTACCCACTGCACAGCAGCTAAAGTTCGATCCCTGGCCAGGGAGGGGACCCACGTGGCGCAGCAGACCTCTCCTGTTCTTCCCTCTGCTCCCCTCAGCAGTGTGTTTCAGTGGATCTGCCTGTTCTGCTCCCCACTCTGTCTCTGGTGAATCCTCTCACCTCCTGAGACTCTGGCCTGTACCCCAGATCTCTGTATGCATAAATAAAAATAAATCTTTAAAAAAGAAAATATTAAAATAGTACTTTAGCTTGATTAAAAATAATCAACATTATTTTTCAAAGTAGAATGGGAATTAATATTGGTCTTTCACTGTGTAGCACATGTTATTTTAAATGTTTTGTGTTATCTCATTTGAATTGTTCAAATGGAATGCTTTTTTTCCATTTATTTTAATAATTGAAGAAACAGGATGATCAGCTGACCAGGACTTAATGTTAACCCAGTAAAACAAGGATTTAAAGAAGGACCTAACCCTAAAGCTTTATAAAAGGTTGGTACATTTATTCCACTCCTCCTCCCACCCCACCCCCACCCCCGATTTCTCCTAAGATTACACTTAATAACAAGGAAATGAAACAAACTAACAAGTAATAGGATAGACTCAACAGTGGATGAAAGTAAAATTCTGCAAGATAGAAGCCAGATGGTCATAATCCCAAGCTACGTACAGAAAAAGCCACAGCCTAACAAACGCAGAGTTTTACAGTGTGGCGCTTGATGGAAGGAGGCACTCCGTGAAGATAAAGGTTAGAAAAGCAACAGAAAAGGGGATTAAATGAGAATGGGGATAAATAACGAAACCCCCACCCTGCATGATTATCTTAAAAAGTCCACCACCAGTAAGCACAGTCACAGTATAACTTCTCCACTCCTCACTCTTAACCATATGCAAAAACTGAAAAATTGAGAGCCCACGTGATTGCACCACCACCCCCCCATGGTGGGGGAGGGCAGGGTCCCGTGTCTGCACCCCTCACACGCGGGACTTTGTGCTCCCAGCTTGGAATGGGCGCCGGCCACAGCGGGGAGCAGCAATGGCTGAGCTTCGGGAGCTCTTGGGAGCATCTCTTTCCTTCCCTTCTCCCTGAACTGGGGAGGCCAGGCTGCCTGGGGCCTCTAGGGGGTTCGCGGCGGAGAAGGGAGATTCTCTTCATCTGGGTGTGGAGACTGTTCAGTCACAGGAGCGCCGTTGCAGTCTGTATACTGCGAGGAAACCACCATCCTGTGCCAGTCGTCTCTGAGAGAAGTTGCAAACACACCCTGTACAATAGAAATTAATTATGTGGGAGAAGGTGGGATGTTGGTGGCTAAGAATCTTTGTTCCTCCTCAAACATTTACTCTTAACAGTTTGTGGAGGGTACAGAGAAAGGGTTTCTGTAACTACAGAACAGCTCTAAAATGTTAGCCCTTGAGGACCTAAGAAAGCTGGAGTGCCAGGTTTTCCTTTTTTTTTTTTTTTTTTGTGTAGTAGGTGTGGATGTGTATGAGAGGGNCTGGTGTGCCAGGTTTTCCTTTTTTTTTTTTTTTTTTGTGTAGTAGGTGTGTATGTGTATGAGAGGGTTCCTCAGAGACAGAGTGGGACGCAGAACAGGCGGATTTACTGAGATGTACTAAGGGGAGCAGCGGGTGACACAAGAGGTCTGTTGCGCCATATGCGGGTAGCTCCCTGGCTGGGGATCCAACTCAGGCCTTAGCAGTGATAGCACTGAGATTTAACCCCAGGCCTTGTTTATAAAGGAGATGTTAAAGAATGCACAACTAGCAGAAGGTCCAAGTTTTTTGAAGTTAACATCTATTAGCAATTTAACAGCAGTATATATAGGCATACTGTGTGCTCTTACTGGCTAGGGGTGCCACGGATTTGAGTAGATGGTGTCAAGAAACCATTAATCAGGGCCACCCTGGTGGCACAAGGAGTTAAATCGCAGCATGAAGCATCCACAGCCACTGCAGCAAGAGTTCGATCCCTGGCCAGGGAGCTGACCCACATGGCGCAGCAGACCTCTCCTCTCTTGTCTGCTGCTCCCCTCGGCAGTGTGTTTCAGTCGATCCGTCTGTTCTATTCCCCACTCTGTCTCTGGTGACTCCTCTCACCACCCCCAGCACTTCTGGCTTGTACCCCAGTTCTTGTATGCATAAATAAATAAAAATGAATGTTAAAAAAGGAACCACCTATAAAATAATCAGGGAACACTTTACCCCAGAGTATAGGTGAAGATCAGCTGAGGCAACAGGCAAGAACAAAAGTGTGAGTCTGGGCCTCCCTGGTGGTATGAGGGGTTAAGTCACAACAGCAGCCACTGAAGCAGGAGTTCCATCCCTCACCAGGTTGCTGACCCACATGGCCCAGCAGACCTCTGCTGTCTGGGTCGCTGCTCCCCTCAGCAGTGTGTTTCAGTAGATATGCCTGTTCTGCTCCCCACTCTGTCTCTGATGAATCCTCTCACCCCCCATACCGCTGGCCTGTACCCAGTTCTTGTGTGCATAAATAAATGAATCTTTCCAAAAAAAAGTGTGTGAGTCTGTCTTCAGTCGCTGTCTGAGGATATTCAGGTGATAGCTGGGGCTACTTTGGTGACAGCACCTTGCCTGGTGGTACAGCTGTGAGTGGGTGAGCACTCATCAACAAGGCATTGTGTGACATGCTTTCCATATTTTACTAACTTTATCCACGTGATTATCTGTAAAGCTGTTTTTATATAGGTGAGAAAACTGAGATGTACAAAGGCCTATAGGATTCCCAGAATCTTACTATGCCAGACAGAGGAGGAGAGACGGAGCCCAGCGTCTGCTATACTTCCCAGACCTCGTTCCTGCTCAGCTTCCCACGGAGACTTCCCAGGCAGAGAAGGAAATGATCATTGTGAACATGTTGGCCTCTGGTTTGTTTATTTTTTAAAGATCTTTACTTTTGTGTAGAAGAAATGGGGTGTAGGTCAGAGGTGCAGGGGGTGAGAGGACTCACCAGAGAGAGAGTGGGGAGCAGAAGAGGCAGATCTGAAACACTGCTGAGGGGAGCAGTGGGTGAGACAGGAGAGGTCTGCTGTGCCATGTGGATCCCCTCCCTGGCCAGGGACCCTGCTCAGGCT
Source organism: Galemys pyrenaicus (assembly GCA_019455555.1). Classification (NCBI taxonomy): domain Eukaryota; kingdom Metazoa; phylum Chordata; class Mammalia; order Eulipotyphla; family Talpidae; genus Galemys; species Galemys pyrenaicus. The sequence goes on along the minus strand of JAGFMF010011678.1, from coordinate 5,890,746 downwards.
GTCGTGGTGACAGCTTGGTAGGGTTGAGATTTAACCCCTAGGCCACCAGGAAAGCCCAACAATAGTGCTTTGGACATGACAATGAGTAGAGACTATTTTTCCTTGCGTAAATTTTTTTGAAAGATATATCATTTATTTTAAACTTTATTCAGACACAATTTATGTCCTATAAAATGCACCCTCTTCTTTAAATGTACATTTCAATGATTTTCAGTAAAAATACTGAGTTGTGCATGCAGTCCAGGTTTACAACATTTCCAACATCTGTAAGATCCTATGAGCCCAATTACAGTTAATCCCTGCCATCAGCCCTAGTCCCAGAAAGCACAAGTCTACTTTCTGCCTCTGTAGGTTTACCTTGTTGGGATAGTCATGTAGACAGAGTGTACAATACATAGGTGTTTGTGTCTGGCTGCTTTCTCTTGGAGTGTTTCTGGCTTTCAGCTATATTTTAGAAGAGTGGTGTTTTCTTCCTTTTGATTGCTAAGTAGTATTCCATAGTACATGCACATTTGTTTATAGATTTGATATATTTGGATGAATCACATTTTTGCTTACCTGTTCACCACTTAATGGAGTCACACTTAATTTTATTTTCATTTCCTTAAGGCATTGCTTATTGAAGTAAAGAAAAGAGACAGCAGAAACCAGTTGAAATCCCCAGTTTCGTATTCACTATCCATCCTTTTCTCCTGTAATTCAGTCACCATCAGGTTCCAGGGAGGTTGTGGGCCTCTCGGTGACCTGGTGGGAAAGGTTAAAGAGAAAGCTGTGAGTTGTGTGGTCAGCCTGGGGTTGAGCTCCCAGTGGCTGCTGGGAGACTGAAGCTTCTCTGGGCTTGAGTGGTGTGTGTAACAGGAGCTGAACCTAGTAGCTGGTTATGAGATTATTGTGAGGATGAAGTGAATGTAAAGTCTTAAGCTTTAATAAACCAGTCATTTTTATTAGTTTTGGGTGGGGGATGTGGGAGGCTAGATCTTAGGCAGAACAAAGAGCCTCTTCTGTGCCTCAGTTTCTTCATAGTTGAAACAGAACCAGGGTCCACGAGGCAATCAAGGACCGGCACTTCCTGGTCTGACGGTGAGCGTGAGAGGTGCCCAGTGGCTGCCTGGCCTGGAGAGGAAGGGGACTATGGAGTGAGGAAAATGAAAAGCACCTCAAGGCTACTGATCTTGAGAAACACTAAGGAAATTAATTTTTAAAAAATATTTATTTATGTACACAAGAACTGAGGTACAGGCCAGAGGTGTGTGTGTGGGGGGTGTGAGAGGATTCACTAGAGACAGAGTGGGGAGCAGAGCAGGCAGATGGACTGAAGTACACTGCTGAGGGGAGCAGCGGGCGGGACAGGAGAGGTCTGCTGTGCCATGTGGGTCCCTTCCCTGACCGGGGCAGGGATCGAATTTGTGGTGCAGTGACTGCGGTTTGCTTCATAGTGCATTGCTTAACCATTTGTGCCACCAGGGAGGCCCCTTTTATGATTTCTTATACAGGAAAATATTCTGGTCTTCTCCACAAAAAATAAACCAGTTTCAACACAAATGAAGGCCTGTGTGACACCCTGTAGTGGGGGTGAGGGTGAGGCCCTCACAGCTGCTAGAGCTCCTGGCCTGGCTTTTCTTTTTTTTTTTTTAAGATTTATTTATGCATACAAGCACTGGGGTACAGGCCAGAGGTGGGGGGTGAGAGGATTCACCACAGAGAGTGGGGAGCAGAACAGGCAGATCAATAGAAGTACACTGCTGAGGGGAGCAGCGGGCACAGCAAGAGAGGTCTGCTGCGCCATGTGGGTCCCCCGCCTGGCTGGCAGCAGGGATCGAACCCGAGTTGCAGTGGCTGCAGTTTGCTCTACAGTGCGTTGCTCAACCCACTGCGCCATCAGGGAGGCCCCTGGCCTGGCTTTTCTTGGGCACTGTCCATTTGGAGTATCCTGGCGAGGTGGGAAGGCCTTTCTGAGCAGACCCAGATTTAGCTTCCTGAACTCCGTGTTGTCTTAAGGCCCATTTCTATTTGATGCTGCTATTTGATTGACAGTGTGAGGCACACAACCCACACTCGGACTCCTTTCTGATTTAACAGAGCAAATATTTCTCTTCCACCTGAGTAATCTCTGCTCATGAGTCAGCTTTCCTATGGGGCAGTGAACCTGCTTGCAGTGCTAGTGCTTTCTGGTCTCTGCTCAGCCATTGTTGTTGAGAAATTGTAAGGAGAAGCATGAGACTATTAAAATGGAAGTGAAATCTTTCAAATCTGCTCACTCCCGCTTTTAGAAAACTGATCTCAAAGCCAGAGATGAAGCCCCAAGGCCACAACAGGCCTATATCCTCCCCTAGAACTGTAAGATGTAGGTTATTCTGACCAGCACCATCAGTTAGATAACAAGCTTACCGCTGCCACTGAGATGAAAAGGTGGACTAGCAGGGAGCTGCAGGTGGGGTCCTGTGAGTTTGTGAAGTCTTTGTGACAGTTTCCTCTGACTCAGCTCTGCAGACGTGGGGCCTGCTTGACTACAGTGGTGTCCCGGATGCCTTGTGATCAGTCTGGGCTCCCTGCTGCGTGCATGTGTGCAGAGAAAGGAATGGATCAGCCCACTTTGCTGGTTTTAGCCAGGACATCTAGAGAGAGGCCGGCCCTGCTGTCATTATATGCTTCCATTGGCAGGCCAGACTGCCAAAGGGTGGAAAAACAGGGACCCTGGCCTGTCATACTACATTTATTTTTTTTAAAGATTTAGTTATGCATGCAATGGCTGGGCTACAGGCCAGAGGTGCGGGGGTGAGAGGATTCACCAGAGACAGAGTTGGGAGCAGAACAGGCAGATCTGCTGAAATACACTGCTGAGGGGAGTAGCAGCAAGACAGGAGAAGTCTGTTGTACTATGTGGGTCCCTTCCCTGGCCTAGGATTGAACTCATGCTACAGTGGCTGCAGTTGCTTCGTAGTGCTGTGACTTAACCTTGCGTCACCAGGGAAGCCCCTGTACTACGTTTTTAAGTTTCCAGAAAATGGTCACAAGGGTAAGTTAATTGGTCAGGCTTTGACGCTGCTGGCCTCTGTGGCTATCACCTGTGGCCTTGAATGCGGAAGGTGCTTGGGAGCGTGGGCCTGTGGTACGCGGCCTGATGGTGGACACCTGGAGTTTGGTGCGCGGGCGTGCATGAGTGTGCACACCTGTGCCCGGAGGCAGAGGCTATAAGGGCAGCGTCAGCGGGCGGCCGCAGAGGAGCATGGTTGCGGCTGAGAGGAGACCACGCCAGAGTGCCAAAGAGAAAGTAAAGATTTGCTGGGGGCGGGGAGTCCTGCTAGCTCCCCACCACCCCCAGGCCCTGGCCCCCCCTGCCTTGCCAGCCTGTGGGCAGAGCCTAAGGACCTGAAGAGCCACCGAGGGCTCTGGCCTCTCTTTACCTGTCTGGGGGACAGAGAACCTATGGAGAACCTGCCTGTGCCGGCTTGCACTACACAAAGGTAACTTTAGCTTTCTCTAAAGATAGCCCAGCCTGCCTTTTGGTTCAGCCCTCAGGGCAAGGGGGTAGGTCTCCCTTCCGTCTCTGCTGCAGACGTTCTTTTTTTTTTTTTTTTAAGATTTATTTCTGCACAGAAGAGCTGGAATACAGGCCAGAGGCACGGGGCGGTGGCGAGAGGACCCACCAGAGACAGAGTGGGGAGCAGAACAGGCAGGCCAGCTGAGATACCCCCGCTGAGGGGAGCAGAGGGGGAGGCAGGAGCCGTCTACTGGGCCATGTGGGTCCACTCCCCGGCCAGGGAAGGTGCAGCTGATGCTTCACCTGTTGGTTGGCGCCACCAGGGAGGCCCCACAGAAGCTGCACTTTTGAGAACTGGACTTTTGAGAGTCCAGGCCACCACCAGGGGAACCAGACGTGAAACTGCCAAATGTCCTTGAGGGCCTTCAGGTGTGTTTGGGGGAGGGGTAGTTGTACAATGGGTAGGTCATCTCTTCTCTGAAAGGCCCAGAAAACAAAAATGTCTCTTTTCTGGGACTCTTTCTCGAAGCTTGTACAAAATTTGCTTCTTGGAGAAGCTCACTCAATCCCTAGAGTTACAATTTGTCCAAAGGAAGTCACAGGAATTATCAATACACTCAGAGTGCTTGGGATAGGGGTGCTCTCAGGCAGCCAGACTGGCTGAGACCAGTTTTCGAAGAGCAAGGTGAGAAATGCGCAAGCACCGTTTCTGCTGCTGAAACAGGGTTTGGGAGAGGGAGCGCTGGCCGGGCTGGCCTTCGCTGGAGCCGCCTGGGGGCAGGGCCGGCTCCCTCCGGAGGCAGCTTGCTCAGCCCGGCAAGCGCTGCTCCAAGGAGCTACAGGATTACAAGGGCGCCGCTCGCTCAGCTGTAGTTCTCTGAACAGGTTTTTCCAGTTAGACCCGGGCTCTGAAGTCAGTGTCTCATCAGGAATAGTCAGCTGCCAGTGCTGCTGTTTGAGTGCTTCTAAGGCTCCAGTCTTAGGGCTCTGAATGTCAGACCCTGGCATTGTGCCTGCTCTGTGCAGACACCCGCAATCAACAGTGGCTCCTCCCGACCCTTAGATGTTCTTACTGACCTCCACAGATCTGGACCTTGCATTATGGCACAGCCTTTGTGTGTTATTGATCTATTGATTGCTTTTCACCTTTCTCCTGGAAGAATGGAAACAGTGCTATTTCCTAAAAATAGTGAGTTTTTCAAAGCGCTTGGTTTTTGCTAGAGAACAGAAGTAATGAATGCTGGGTAGAGGGTGCCTTGAGTTGATACTCACTGATAAGGAAATGTTGAGAAACACTCCCAAACTGAAGTCCTGATAGCAGCCTGGCTAGGTTCCTTAGAAATGGGATCTTGGACATATTTTTGTTTTCTTTTAGAAAGATTTATTTATGCATACAAGAACTGGGGTACAGGCCAGAGATGTGGGAGGTGTTACCAGAGACAGTGCTGCAGTGGCTGCAGATAGCTTCGTAGTGCTGCGACTTAACCCCTTGCAACACCAGGGAGGCCCACTGTTGTACTTAAGTCTTCTAAAATTTATGCATACAAGAACTGGGGTGTAGGCAAGAGGTGTGTGGGGTGTGTGAGGATTCACTAGCGCCAGACTGGGGAGCAGACAGGCAGATCCACTGAAATACACTGCTGAGGGGAGCAGCGGGTGAGACAGGAGAGGTCTGCTGCGCCATGTGGGTCAGCTTCCTGGCTGGACTGGAACTCAGGCTGTTGATGGCGCTGAGACTTAAAACCTCCCCCATTGTACTTTGAGATAAGACACATCATGATAAAAAGTTACTACTCTTACGGGAATGAAAAACCTAAGTCTGGTGCCCAGGCTGAAAAGCATTCAGTTATGCACACTCCTTCCCACTTCTCCACTGTTGTCTTGTGGAAAACTTTTAATGGCTTATAGGCAAAACTGTCACTTGTTATTTTACCATTGGCTGCAAAGCTCCTTGTCATATTATTGGAGACTCAACTGGTTTTCAGTGGTTCCTATTGAGTTTATTCCTAAGAATAGTGAAGAGTCTTGACAATTCAAGTACTCAGGTGTTAGATGATAAACCCATTGAGGGGAAACTAGAGCCAGGAATGACAGGGTCTCGTCCTGTTTTACTTTTTTTTTTTAAGAAGATTTATACATATAAGAACTGGGGTACAGGCCAGAGGTGTGGTGGGTGAGAGGATCCACCAAACAGAGTGGGGAACAAAACAGGCAGATCAACTGAAATGCACTGCTGAGGGGAGCAGCGGGCGAGACAGGACAGGTCTGCTGCGCCATGTGGGTCACCTCCACAGCTGGCAGCAGGGATTTGAACTTGTGCTGCAGTGGCTGTGGTTTGCTTCATAGTGTGTTGCTTAACCCACTGTGCCATCAGGGAGGGCCCCTGTTTTGCTTCTTATTGCAGATACATTTATGTAATTTGTTTGCTCTCCAAGAACTAGCTTTTAAACTAAATATGTATGCCCCAAATTTGTGAGAAGTAGATGTACAATAGGATAGTATAAGTGAAGGCTACTTTAAGTTCTAAAAACCAACTTAGGAAGTTTCCCAAATGTCCATCAGATATTGTCCTCTATTATGTTCTCCCTCCATCACCGTGAGCAAGACCAGAGTATGTAGCCAGGAAGCATGAAGGTTGCAATTGCTTTATGAGACTGTGCAGACTGCAGAATATAAACAGAAAATATGCAAAAACATTTTATCAGCTGTGACATACCAGGGGCACGTGAATATTCAGGGCTCCACACTACTATATAATGCTGCATTTCTTGGTTTTATTTGAAACAATGCATATTTTCAGCATTTTATCGTAGGATTTTACACTTGTCATTTACACAAATTACAAGATTCTGCTTCAAGTTTTTAAAAAAATTTTTTTTTTAAAAATTCAGCCCATGTGCAGCACAAGAATATGCAAAACTACTTTACATTATACACACTTTTTATCAAAGGAGATACAAAATTCTGGCTTGTAGTTTAGACAAATACAAGAAGCTTCAAACTAGACAAAGGGTTAACATTAATTCTCAAATATAAGTCTGCACTTTGTGTTGTAGTTCTCTGAGATGTGAATACCAAATTCTTAAGGGAATTTACTTTTTCCTTTTACAAAGGAAAACTGACAAATTTCCCTTAAACAAGTCCCTCCCCATCAGCTTTACCCATCATGCGACTCTCCCTTCCCTTAGTGCCAGACACTTGCATCATATAACGAAGTCAGTGGTGGGTGGAAGAGGATCGAATTCTTTAAGCAAACTCTTCTCCTGCAAAAATCTACGAAGCCTTAAACTGATGCAAATGGTTCTGCCACATGATGTTAAATATGACAACACTAAGTAATCTAATGAGCTGTGAGGCCGATGCTGAGCAGTCAAAAGGAAGGTTTCTACCAGTGTGCTTCTCAGAGTGACAAAATGGTGGCCTTAAGAATCAAGTTGTCTGATGCTAAGAGAACGTTAAAATCTGCCTAAATATATCATTCCCACTGACTCCTTGAGGGACTTTTCTGATGCTTATGCATAGATTTTTTTTTTTCTTTAGCAAGATGGAGGCAATATTTTATACTTTCCTTCTGAAGGAATATAAAGAGGCAATAAGATAGAGCTTTATCTACCCTTTTAAAAGATAGTGTTTTCTATCAATGGGAGTCACTGTTCCCTAACTATTATGCAATGCCCAAATGTGTGTGTATATGCATATTTAAAAGAATCACCCATGTTTCACTCAGAATCGGTAACAGTCAACTCTTGATTATCTATGAGAATATAAACGACATTTACTACCAGCAAATTTCAGGCTTAATGTAACTGTTCTTTTGACAGCTTCCTTTCACTACATCCCCTGTAGATTAAAGCCTACCAAGATTAAGACAGAACACAAAACCTCTAGGTCCTCTCGCTAAAGCTAGGCATACGCCAGGAAACAGAATGAACACATCTTACTAGAGTCTGGAAAAGAGCCTAAACTGGAGAATGGAGGCAGCTTACAAATGAGTGTGAGAAAGGACAATCCCCCTGAATTAGCTCTTCTAGTTAAGCCTTTATTAGATTTATGATGACCACAAAATTAAAAAGTTGAGGCACTGTCACTATTTTATAGATAATGGAGAGTTGACTGTAATCATGTTCACTTTGTTTGAACTTTAGCCCTTTCACATAAAAAAAAAAAATCACAACATGATGAAGATTAAAAAAGACTACCATATGACATCTAGAAGCATTTATTTTATGCAAAAAAACTTAAATATGATTATGTGTACACAAAAGTGTACACATTACCTATGCTGAACAATGCCAAGAAACAATATATTGATGCAACAGTTGTCTTCTAAAATAACATAAAAACTGAGCCCAGACTGGCAGACAAAAGCAAAACACTTATTTTCCCAACAGCACAATGCTGAAAATTGATAGCAATCCTAAACACCTCCAACTTCCCTCACAGAGCTGCCGAAGTCCGACTATTTTAAAAAATTGACTTTTTTTACATCAATAATAAAAATCTGGTGACAAACATTATAAAACCAAATGCTGGACAGTCTTTACTCCCTGAAAATTCCAAATATTCCAACATAATCACAGGAGTAAAGACCATTTTAAAGTGATACGCTTTATGAAACAAACAATAATATGTACATTTATTGCAAATTATATTAAACTAAAATGGAGGGAAAATCATATGAAGTGATATGAAATCAATAATAACTTTAATTATTTTCTCACTCTGATAAAAATCAGAAAGCAACATTTATAAAATTGCCACCACATCACTTTTCATAGCAGGGAATTGAAATCTGTACATCTCATTTTTGCAGAAAAGTAGGCAGGCAGAAAGAATTATACATAAAAGTTTCCAAAAGGAAAAACAAAGATATTTAATCTGATCTCTTTTCTTCTAAAAAATTAATTCAGTAGACTTCTATTTTTTTTTCTTGTGTAACACGGGAATTCCTGGCTCTAAAATTGATGAATTTTTCAGTGTCAGTGTAAGGACATCCTGTTACTTTCTTAAAAATAAAAACTGCAGCATGGAAATTAATGGTGTATTATGCCTTTCAACTCCAGATATGCAGAACTGGAACCAAGTGTTAAGCAATTTGCTTAATTATTGACTTTTCAGAAGAAAAGTCTGGAAGGGGGGAGGGTAGAATAGAGTTGCTTTTAGCCTCTCTCAAAAGTTTCTGCTGTACATTTCCATCAAAGGACTGTGGTCAGGTGAAAAGGAAGTATACTTTCTTTCAGTTTTCAAGGCAGAAGTTCTGAAGTTAACTTCATTTCCTGTTCAGGGATGTTTCGAATCCAAGTTTTTGCAGAAGCTGAAGTCTGCTTCTGTTTGGCCTTCATTTTCTCCCTCTGCAAATGATTTTTCTTTTTACCTTGGAGACAGGAGCAGAAAAAAGCAAGATTAGGAAAGTTGTAAGCAGGAAAATACCCCAGTATTTCATTTCTATAGCTATTCTCTAAAAATCTTACAATACTTCTATTTTTTTTAATCTGAGATTTTACTAGGTTTAAGGATTTTTCCTTATATTAAAAAAAACCAATAAAATTTTTATTTTCAACCATTGCTAGCCAATCTGCTTATAATAATAAAAGCTATGTATTTTAAATTATTTTTATTAATACTTTCAAAATGATATACTGGACACTGGCAAAATGAATTTATAAGCAACAAAAGTAGTTCTGACTGCTGATATGGGCAAACATTTAGCATATTTAAAAAAAAAAAAAGCCAGGAGGAAAATTTAGTTTAATACTGTTAAGAAGTTAGAGGAAACCTCTACTCAATCTATTTCCCTAGGGAAATTCTGATTTCTGGTAGCACTAGGGAGTGGGATGATAAGGCCTTTTTTTTTCTCTTCTCTCACTTAACTCTGGTTGGCAGCTGCAAGAATTTCCTCTAACCAGTAAAGAGGCTAAGAGGAGAAGACCAAGCATACGGGGCTTAGCCTCCCCTAGACTTTTTTAAATCAGGGGAAAGGCATTAGTGGTTATAGGCCTGTATCATTCCACATTTTTATTCAGATATATCAATTTTAAGACTGTGTCTCTTCAAATAGTCCAAACTTGGGAGAAAAAGTGAATTATTAAAAACCACCACACTACCTATACATTTTATAAAGATAATGCTAAACTAGAAGTCAGGTAATTACGATTCTTAGACTATTGTTATAACACACAAAATAAATTTAATATGACATCAAAGAATCTGCTACAGGCTGCCTGCTGCACCTTCAGGAAGCTTCCCTTTACTAGCTCTGAGTCCTCAGTATCTTCCTGGCTGCTCTCACAGACTTTTAAAGGATCCAGATCACTGGAAGAATTTCCTGGACTTGATTCTATGTCCCAAAGTGAATCGCCATCACTTCCGAGCACTTGGCTTCTGAAAAATTTCATGTTATTTTGATAAAAATTCACTTGTTACTAAATATTCACATCAAACTAACACACAGTAATTTAACACATGGAGATACACACAGGGTTAAATTTAAGATATGAACCCACATAAGAAAACTTTCTGCTTAAAAATAGAAATTCCAAGATTCTTCAACACTCACACTAAGCATACTAAGCAAAACACTGATCTGAAGATGGGAAAATTACAGTTGATTATTCTATAGTTAATTAATTTACAGTTACCCCAGAAGACCCAAGTTTAAGGACTGTTTCTCTATGGGTGTTTATTGATAATCTCTTTTTATCTGGAAGAATCTGGCCTTAAATGTAAGCAAAACATACTCAGAATTAGCAGACCCATGAAGACATTTTCAATGCAAATTTGGAATTGTTCTGCCATTTAGATAAAGTTCAAAACAAGGGAAAAACAAATGAAATGAATAATTGAAAAGATGATTAATCCTCCATCAAAAACCCAGGGAGCTGGGCCTCCCTGGTGGCGCAGTGCATTAAGCAATGCACTATGAAGCAAACCACAGCCACTGCAGCACAAGGTCAATCCCTTCCTCCAGCCAGGGAGGGGACCCACATGGCACAGCAGACCTCTCTCCTGCCTTGCCCCACTGCTGCCCTCAGCTGTGTGTTTCAGTCTGTCTGCCTGTTCTGCTCCCTACTCTGTCTGGTGAATCCTCTCACCTCCCAGAACTCTGGTCTGTACCCCAGCTCTTGTATGCATAAATAAATCTTTAAAAAAAAAAACACACAAAACCCCAGGAAGCCGATATCAAATAACCAGATGTTCATTAATGTCTCTTGATCACATAATACAAACAGCTATTTTTTTAAATGTAGAAGGCGAATTCAAAACAATACCAAATGCATCCCAAAATTATAACTAGGATGTATTTATTGAAAAACAGCCACAAAGTAAACAGCTGAGAATATATTTACTACAAAAATTCAAATCTAGAAATACTGTAGTTAATGTACAAGGTAAAATGTTTAGTTAGCATCAATACCCAAACTAAGTAAAAGCTGTAAATTTTTGTATACCTTGTCCATATTTCAGTGGGATATAAGCAGGTATCATACTAGAAGTAATTACTACTGACCTAATGTTGCTAAAAACCAGTAAAAGGAATTCTGGAAGGGTTAACGCTTTCACACATTTTAAGTGATGGTTGTGGTATGACATCAGCCACAGAGAGGCCTCCCTGGTGGCACAAGGGATTAAGTCTCAACACTATGATGTTATCTGCAGCCACTATAGCATCATTTTGATCCCCAGTCAGGGAGCTGACCCACATGGTGCAGCAGACCTCTCCTGTCTTGCCTACTGCTCCCCTCAGTAGTGTATTTCAGTCAGTCTGCCTGTTCTGCTCCCTGCTCTGTCTCTGGTGAATAAAATACTTATTTAGGCATACAAGAATTGGGGTGTAGGCCAGAGGTGCGGGGTATGAGAGGATCCACTAGAGACAGAGCAGAGAACAGAACAGGCAGATTGATTGAAACACACTGCTGAGGGGAGCAGTTGGTAAGGCTGGAGAGGTTCACCACGTCATGTGGGTCACCTCCCCGGCTGGCAGCAGGGATTGAACTCATGCTGCGGTGGCTGCAGTTTGCTTCATAGTGTTTTTTTTTTTTTTTAAACATTTATTTATTTATGAATACAAGCACTGGGGTACAGGCCAGAGGGGGGTGTGTGTGTGTGGGGGGGGGGGGGTGAGAGGATTCACCACAGAGAGCAGGGAGCAGAACAGGTAGATCAACGGAAGTACACTGCTGAGTGGAGTAGCGGGCACAGCAGGAGAGTTCTGCCGGGCCACACCTCCCCCGCACCCCCTCCCCTCATGGGCAGCAGGAATCAAACTCAAACTCGTGCTGCAGTGGCTGCGGTTTGCTTCATAGTGCGGTTTGCTTCATAGTGCGTTGTTTAACCCCCTGTGCCACCAGGGAGGCCCCCCTCTTAAGTAAGTCTTAAAAAAAAAATCCTACCAAACATGGCTAAGGTTAAATAAGGTAACAAATATAAAGCATCCTGATTCAAACTATCGCTCAAGAATGTTTTTCATTAATTGTTATTTAAATAATCATAAATTGTGTTTAATAATAAATGTCAAGAAATAAAATTGTTTTCCAGAGGTGGACCAAGCATAAGGTATAGCCTAGCTACCTTGAGGAGATCCTGTACAGGATCTTAGATCAACGAAGGAGTACATGGAATAAAGAAGATTAGGGTAATATCAGGAGAACTCTTTTCAGATGTTATTGTGGAGACAGATATGACCACAGCAGGAGATGACGTCTGGGAAGTAAGAAATTAAGCAAAGGCATGAAGAATAATGCAAGGTAGGGCCTCCCTGGTGGGCTAAGCAACGTTACTACCTCTTACTACCTCGACAGCATCAGTTTGATCCCTGGCCAAGGAGCTGACCCACATGTCCCAACAGACCTCTTCTGTCTCACCTACTGCTCCCCTCAGCAGTGTATTTCAGTAGATCTTCCTGTTCTGCTCCCCACTTTGTCTCTGGTGAGTGCCCTCACCCCCGCACCTCTGACCTACACCCCAGTTCTTGCATGCATGCATGCATAAATAAAACTTTAAAAACAACAAAATCTTAGAAATAATGTAAGGTAAAGGGAAAGACTGATGAATTCCAGCACCTGGAATTAGGTGCTGGGTTTTATTTATTCAAGTCCTGCATTCAATATATCCAGAGGTAAACTACTTCAGTGCAGTATCCAGATCTGACTGCATGATGCATCGTCCCTAGCTGCAGAGTAGATGCAAGCTCTGAGTTGAGCTGAGTTCATCTATCACCCTGGGTTTATTCTTAGCTCAGAGATGTATTTTATGGCTCTCAGGTTTAGCAACTTTATTTACTCTTTTCTAACCAGTTGGTTCAAATTGTAATAATAATGATTCAAAGTGTTCTATTAGCTATATATTCACAATTGTTCAATCACATGGCTTTAGCTTGTGTCTGATTCTCACAAGGTGTCAGGAAATACAGGGTAGAATGTCTGATCAACCACGGGTACATCCTATAATCCTACCCAATATGAAAATAAAGGTAGCATCGGGCCTCCCCTGGTGGCGCAGTGGGTTAAGCAGCGCACTATGAAGCAAACCGCAGCCATTGCAGCACGAGTTCGATCCCTGCTGCCGGCCAGGGAGG
>JAGFMF010011678.1:5858096-5876382 GCA_019455555.1 Galemys pyrenaicus | reverse complement strand
CCCCCCTGGCCGGCAGCAGGGATCGAACTCGTGCTGCAGTGGTTGCGGTCTGCTCCATAGTGCGTTGCTTAACCCACTGCGCCACCAGGGAGGCCCGGTCTCACCCTTTGTAAGGGTGTACAAACCCGTTAGAAAATTCTGGCAATTTCCAAGACAATTGTTCAGAGTACTGTGTAACTGAAAGTGCATTAAGGGATAAAACACCTAGAAATCAAAACAATAATTACTACAATCACTGATCATTTATTCTTTGCAAGATAACTTAAATGCTTTGTATTTACTGACTCATCTAATTCTTAGAAGAATCCTCTGAGGAACACATTATCATACTGGCTTACCGATGAAGAAAAGGAGGCAGAGGTTAAATACATTATTCTGGTTTAGGTTTGAAAAAAAAAAGTAATAAATCTCTCCCTAATATTGGCTTTTGTTACTACATTTATTAGTTTATAAAACTTGTACTGAGTGTAGATCAGGTTTGGGCCTGCATCAGCTACAATGAGATATGTAAGAGTTATCCAGTGACACAGAGATTTCATTAATGGTAATTAATGTACTTACGCATTTGCTTCAGCAATACTGTACTTTGTAAAAATACTGAAGCAGAATGGTGGGGATAACCCGAGATGGTCAAAAATGGCTCTTTGCTACAAGGAACTGAACTCAGAAGCTTACAATCTAACTTGGGGAGCTGAGTTAGGAACAGGCATACAAGGAAAAATGGGTGACGGCTCAATTCCTACTGTAAGCCACACGTGGAAGCGGTCAACCTCTGGCTCCCCAGCGAGGCATCACTGTTGCCGTGCGCAAAGCCTGAAACCCCAAGCCAAAGTGACCAACAGTGAGCAGCGCTCAGGTTGTTTCACCGGGGAGAGGTAAGCTGTTCACACATTAAAGTTAAAAACTGTAACAAGGGACGAAGAGGAGAATATAGCATTTCATATATTTTATGACTCTACCTTTTCCACTCTCGAACCTTTGTATTCAAAAGGCAGTCCTTTATATTAAATAAATCCCAGGCCACCAAATGAAGGTCACCAAGCAAAAGATGACATTACTCTTGCTACTGAAGAGTAGTCAGGTACTACAGCCTAATTAAAAATTAACCAACACAAAAGGAGATCTCTTTTCAGTTGGTATCTCAGAGTTTATGATCTAAAAGCAAACCACTATAACCTCAAGAAAACCAAGAGTGATTTTCATTCCCAAAGGCTTAAGTGTTTGGTTTTGGTACACATTAGGAATAAAACGAAATGTTTGAAGTTTGGAAAAACAGTGTACATTACCTTTGTAGGTCAATTTGTCTCTCTGCTGGTGCTGCCTTTTTGGCTACATCTTGCAGTTTGGGTGCTTTGGCATTACCTGCTTCCAAACCTCCAGGGCTTTCCTGACTGACTGCAGCTCTCTTTCTTCCCTTGCTAAGAGGTTTATTTATATCATCGTTTTTGGTTGCATTGCCCTGAGATTCAGACTTGGGTCGACGTCCTCTCCTGGGTTTTGAAGGGGTGGGGGATCCTGATTCATCTATTTTCTCATCTGTTTTCTGCTGGATATTCTCTGTGCCAGCTGCCGCTACTGTTCTTTTCTTTCCTCGGTCACTGCTGATGTTGCCCTGGGTAGCCTGATCAGAATTAATCTCCTATAAGAGTACAAAACAACTCTATGAACATACATTCCTTAAATTTTCATGATCAGTACTAGGAAAGTATTTTGAAATATTTTAAAGGAGTTGGAATTCCAGGGCATCTGGCTGTTTACATCCCACACAAAATGTGAACTCTGTGAGAACTGGGACTGTGTGCAGCAGTTACCCTGTGCTTGGCACACACGATGCACTCAACAAATGCTTACTAAAATGCACAGGCAGTTTACATAAAGTAGAGAAACTATCTCGGTTCTATCGCACACATTTCAAATGAAAAGGTGCTTTATATCGATAGTATACTATAAATTTACCACTTTTCAAAGTCATGTTTACATGATCCAATGTTTTCTTTTTCTATTGTACATCTAGCCATAATAATCTTTTTTTTTTAAAGATTTATTTATTTATGCATACAAGCACTGGGGTACAGGCCAGAGGTATGGGGAGGTGAGAGGCTTCACCACAGAGAGCAGGGAGCAGAACAGGTAGATCAACAGAACAGAAGTACACAACAGTGTACAGAAGTACACTGCTGAGGGGAGCAGCGGGCACAGCAGGAGAGGTCTGCTGCACCATGTGGGTCCCCTCCCTGGCCGGCAGCAGGGATCGAACTCGTGCTGTAGTGGCTGCGGTTTGCTTCATAGTGCATTGCTTAACCCACTGCGCCACCAGGGAGGCCCGCCATAATAATCTTTATAAGTTCTGTGACATGAAGTTCTTTCTTACTCCTTCATTCATTCATTGCCGCCTCATTTCTTTTTTCCTAAAGATTTATTTATGCATGCAAGAACTGGGGTATAGGCCAGAGGTGTGGGGAGAGGATTCACCAGAGACAGCATGGTGGGGGT
The DNA here is from genome assembly GCA_019455555.1 of Galemys pyrenaicus. Taxonomy (NCBI): domain Eukaryota; kingdom Metazoa; phylum Chordata; class Mammalia; order Eulipotyphla; family Talpidae; genus Galemys; species Galemys pyrenaicus. Next base: position 5,873,889 of record JAGFMF010011678.1, on the reverse strand, counting down.
GGGGGGATTGGAGAGCAGAACAGGCAGACTGACTAAAACACACTGCTGAGGGGAGCAGTGGATGAAGCAGGAAAGGTCTGCCGTGCCACGTGGGTCCCCTCCCTGGCTGGCGGAAGGGATTGAACTCGTGCTGCAGTGGCTGCGTTTTGCCTTATAGTGCGTTGCTTAACTCACTGTGCCACCAGGGAGGCACTGCCTCTTCTTATTTCATCAATCATTAATCTATTTTTTCCTGAATATTTTATCTCCTAAGTTAGCACATGTTTTATATATAGTCATTTATAATAAAATGTTCAAAGTAATAAATCCCAATTTTGATAAGTCATACTGGATTTCAGGGGAAACAACAGTTTTAAAAATTAAAGTGACCTTTAAATGAATTGTTTAGGAATTATAATTTTAACTAAAGGGAAATGAACACTGCTATTATCCAAAATATTGTATTTTCTTTTAAAATATTTATTTATTGCAGGGACCTCCCTGGTGGCACAAAGGGTTAAACACCGCAGTATGAAGCACCTGCAGCCAGTGCAGCATAAGTTCAATCCCTGGCCAGGTAAGTGAGCTACATGGCACAGCAGACTTCTCCTGCCTCGCCAGCTGCTCCCGTCAGCAGTATATTTCAGTAGATTTGCCTGTTCTGCTCCCCACTGTGTCTCTAGTGAATCCTCTTACCCCCGCCCCCTGCTCACTTCTGGCTAAACCCCAGTTCATGTATGCATGAATAAATAAATCTTTAAAAAAGAAAAAAAAGATTCATCACATAGAAGAACCAGGTGAACTAGGTGTAGGCCAGAGGTCACTGTCTGTTGGGGGTGGAGGTGGGAAGAATGGTGCGGAGTCGAAGAGAATTCACCATAGACAGAGTAGGAGTAGAACACGCAGATCTACTGAAACACACTGCTGAGGGGAGCAGCAGGCAAGATAGGAGAGGTCTGCTGTACCACGTGGGTTAGCTCCCTGACCGGGGATTGAACTCAGGTTGTAGCAGTGATAGCACTGAGACTTAACCTCTATGCCACCAGAGAGGCCCTATGTTATCTTTCCAATTGATTAATTTTCATTTTATTTTCAAAATAGTTTTGAATGATGGGATAAATATTCCAAATCTTTCATGTTTTAAGAAGTTACTTAAGGGGCCTCCCTGGTGTCGCAAGGAGTTAAGCACCACACTATGAAGCCTCCACAGCAGCACAGTTCAATCCCCAGTTGGTGGGGGGGTGACCCACATGGTGCAGCAGATCTCTCCTGTCTTACCTGCTGCTCCCCTCAGCAGTGTACTTCAGGCAATCTACCTATTCTGTTCCCTACTCTGTCTTGGTGAATCCTCTCACCCACCCCCATACCTCTGGCCTGTACCTCATATGCATAAAAAACCTAAAAAAAAAGTCACTTAAATTAACCACTTCTATGAATTTTTATTTTTGGTGAGAAAATTTAAAAAAATCAAAATTTCATGAGTTACTTTAATGTTAGGCCTTATTTTAAGAAAATGGATAATATACAAAGAAACAAGATTATAGTGGCCCAAGAGTTAAACTTTGAAAACAATTCACAATCTATCAAAAAAGAGATGTGCTAACTCACTTGGGGGAAAATTGAGAAAATGGGATGTCACAGTTGCAATGTCAACAACATAGTATGCAGCAGTTAAAACCCTAATGCAGGGCCTCCCTAGGGGTGCAGGGGGTTAGAGTCTCAGTGCTATTAAGCTATCTCAGACACTGAGGCAAGAGTTTGATCCCTGGCCAGGGAGTTAACCCACTTGATGCAGCAGACCTCTCCTGTCTCACCCACTGCTCCCCTCAGCAGTGTTCACTAGATTCGCCTGTTCCCTGCTCTGTCTCTGATGAATCTTCTCACCCTCTCCACCTCTGGCCTAGATCCCAACTCTCGTATGCATACACCAAACAAACAAACAAACCCCAAATACATGTTAAAAGTTTACCTCTAACTTAAAAGAAACAAAACAGAGTGCTGACCTCTGTCTAAAGTAAATAAACTTAAAATCCTTCATTTCCTATTTTCAAGGTGTCAGGAGGAGTACTGTGGTAGAAGGGTAGCATTATGAGCAACTACATAAATTTGAGAGTGGAATGCGTGGCAGAATCATTTTGGAGATTGAAGTATAGTAAGTGTAGCCAGAGGTCGTATGCATGCTTATAAAATATGTAGCATCTATTAACCTTTTGACATAGGTTTCTTACCCCAATCTGAAATTATAATATGAATTTTTATAGGAGAAATCCATTTGCTAAATTTAAAAATTTACCTTATTTTTTACCGGGTCAATATTCTTTACGGGAGTGACGGAAATAATTCTCACAGGGTTTTCTTCATTTTCACTAACTCCAGTTTCTGCTGCCTCTGAACTCTGCTCCCTGTTGAAGCAAAGTAAATCAAGGTTTCTTCATCACATGAAGAAAAAGCTTATTCTTCCTATACCAACATGGAATTAGTGGCTCACGCTGGTTTAGACATCTGGCTATGCAAGCAATGGTAGCAAGATTCATATCTTCTGTAGCAAGACTATTGACTGCTCTACTAGATCATGCTGCTGATTTCATTTAACCTTACTACTAGTAAGACAGAAATGAGTACCTAAAACCACTTGAGAGAACAAATAGATGTCAAGAAACAAAATAATATAACTATTGCAAAACTATCATTAGGGTTGGGAAACCTTAAAACAAAAACACAGGATAATATAGTTGTGTCCAGCTTCTGTTATTAATGCTCTTTAAGGGTAGGGAATGTAAAATGTGTTTAGAACACCATCAGCTGAGTTTATTCTAATGCTTGCATAAAAAAGATAAAATCTTTAGAAGTCTCACTATTTAGTGTTGCTAAGAGTGGGGTCATGTGGAAATCCATGCAGTAGTATAACATGGAATCATGTTGTTAAGTGGGAATGCTACAATGGCATTATTTCTACTTAGCTCATACTAAAACTAATTTGATTAAAAAAACATACAAATTCAATTTAAAAGAATTATACTTTTGTAGTTTTCCAAAGTGTTAATTAACTTTCTTATATCTCTGTATATATTTCCACCTAAATTAGTTATATTACAAATTCTTCTACTTTTCCCATTTAACTTTTCAACACACTTAGAAAGCTGTATTGTTTCAATATGTATAATACATGCTCAATTTCCATCATGAATAATATTAAAATTCAGCATGATTATTTTGACCCAAAACATTTCCTAAAGTCCATTTTTTTGGCAATACAATATCTTGCAATTATATTAAAAGATGAATCAAGTAGTGAGTGATAATTAATGAAAACAAAATGGAGAAAAATATTGCCTTGAACGATTTCCAGTTGAAGGGCTCAGCTCTGAATTTACATTAATGTTGCTTCCAGTCTCAGGTCCAGTGCTTCTAACATATGGTTTCCTTCCTGTTGCTGATAAAGGCTTGTTTACTGTACCTAGTACTCCAGTAGGTTTTGGCTAAAAATTATACATACATATGTTATTTCACATCTTACTGAAAGGAATACATATAAATTTAAATACATAGAAAAGAGATTTAGCCTAAGTCAAGGAATTGATTTTTTTGAAAGTTAAAAACCTAAAAATATTAGAAATGATAATTTTGTAAAATTATGTTTAAATACACTTAAAAATCATAACTACTATCTCTACTTAATAACAATTAGGTAGTATTTAATTATCCTTTATTGTTTAATCAAAATAAAAGTACCTAAAACCACTAAAACAATGAAACATAAAACAAAATGGCATAAAGATAAGCTACTGAATGTATATACTAATTGTTTAATAAAGTTTACAAAAAAATTTCCTTTTGCTCTTTTATGTATAACTGTTACAGAATACACACTAACTTAATGTCTAACGTACAACTGTTTCTTTTATATTACAAACCTAAATTTACTATGTAATTTACCAGGAAAATCTGCTTTGAGGATTATAAGTAACTTGAAGTCTATCATTGTTATGGAAAAACAACAACAACAAAAAACCACACAAAAAACAAAAAAAACCAAACCAAAACAAATAAAACCCAAAAAACAAACAAAAAAACCCAAAACAACAAACCAAAAAACAACCCCCCACCCCTCCCCAACCAGTTGTAACTCAGAGAGAGGGTCATGGTAGAATAAAGCCAAAGATTATTTCTAGGAATAGAATATATACATAAGATAAAGACCTCAAAATTATTTAGTAGATAATACCTTTCCGGTTAACAGTAGGACTCTGGTCTCTTCTGAAATATAACTCTTATCATTACAGAAATCCTACAAAACAAAAAAATAAAAAGAAACCTTAAGTGAACATGTGTGTTTTTATTGTCCAAATAACACATTTATGTCAACATACATATGAGTCCATCAAATAACCAAATATTTAATGAACTATACTGTTAACTAGCTTTAAATTTAGATCATGTCTTCAAAAATACATTAAGATTAGATAACAGATAAATATCCTAAATCACATTTTAAATAAAATACATGAAAGTTTGAGGGCAAAATCTCCATTTTATTTGTTAAATTATGCTACACTGTTATAAAGATCTATTTCTTTAGGACTCTCAAAGCATCCAGAATGGTACTGTACGTGTATTAGTTAATATTCACCAAAAGAACGTCACACTGGATCTCAGGAAAACGATACTCATTAAAAAGAAAGCTGTCACTTCAAGTAAAGCTATTTCTTGGAACCATAAATAGACTGCACAAATCAAACACTAAAAACACCATCAAAATACAATTGAGTTAAAATGGTCTTTGACATTAGTGATATTAACTAGTTACAGCTAATTAACTAACTTGAAGGTGGGCTATGGTACTTTCTTGAACATTGTACCTGTACAAAACTTAGTGTTCAAATTCCATCCTTTGATGTCTCAAACGCAAAAATAAGCACACAAGCCATTATGGTGTCACAAAAAATTTACTCTAAGTTTACTAATGTTTTTAATAATTTCACCCTCCCAAACTTATTTTATTAAATTGGTCATAATTGTGTCATGAAAGAACAGAGAAATTTGCCAGCATATTCTTCCACCCTGAAAGGTTAAGCATGCTTTGTAAGGCAATCTCCCATTCATTAGTAAACTCATAGAGGTACCTTTTTATTGTTGAAGTCAAAAAATTCAATATTTGCCAGCAGGGTTGATGATAAATGAACTTTAAATTAATTTTGTGTGGCAGAAAAATATAGGTAAGAAAATACCTTTTCAGGTTGTGTAAAAAATTTCATTGGAAGTACTGGATCCTTTGGTGAATCTGCATTGCACAAAGCACTTTTACTATTTATAACACACAGAGCCACATCACATACTGTGTAAAGTTTCTAGGGATGAAAAGAATAAAGAGCACATATAATTTTCAGTAGTGCAAGATAACCACAAATACCAATTCTACCCAATAGATAAACGAAATCAAAATAATGATATGCAGTTATTACTTCTTGAATATTCACAATTGTGTTGGGCACTTTTTAAAATATACCTGCTAGTAACAACAAACCTTCACCGTATTTAACTATGAATGCCAAATATGCATTAAAAACTATAAACCAAACTGAACAAGAAAAAAAAAATATACAAGAATGTCAACTTGTCTCTATTTCTTACAAAAGTTCATACAGCAGAATTGTAACTTGTAAGTTTTGTAGAGGTTTTAATATCTTCTTCAAAGTATTAACATTCCTGAAATTATACAATTCAATTGTAATGAAATGAATAGAAACTGACTTAAATATATGCATATACATTAGTTTATGGAAAAAGAAGTGGGATAAGAGCTCTACTGTTCTTTATCTACTGACTGACACCTATCTTACTTCATTTGTCTTGGATTCATCTGGTGATTGGGCATCCTTTGTTAACTTGATGTTCTCTGCCATCTTCTTCATAAAGGCATGACTATTGTTTTCATTCTTTGTCATTAAAACTTCCAGCATGAACCATAGGCACCTAAGTGGTAAACATATTTATCTATTATTAATAGGAGACAGAATGAAGGTTGCTATTAGAAATAGCATAATCTTTTTTTTTAAAGATTTATTTATTTATGCATACAAGCACTGGGGTACAGGCCAGAAGTGTGAATCCTGTGAAAGGATTCACCACAGACAGAGCAGGGAGCAGAACAGGCAGATCAACAGAAGTACACTGCTGAGGGGAGAAGTGGGTGAGGCAGGAGAGGTCTGCTGCGCCATGTGGGTCCCCTCCCTGGCTGGCAGCAGGGATCGAACTCGTGCTGCAGTGGCTGAAGTTTGCTTCGTAGTGCGTTGCTTAACCCACTGCGCCACCAAGGAGGCCCAGCAAAAATAATCTTAATGGAAAATTCTGTCGTCTGAATGTAATAAAACAAATGTAAAGTACAGAGAAAACCACATGATTAAAATAAATACCCTGTTAATAGTATTCTTATTCAACTGTAAAATTATAAGAGATTAAAAATGAAAATATTTAAATAGTCAATAAGTATTTAAATGATTTGATGAGTCTCAATGCCAGGCAACAATGAGCAGACCAGCATACAGCAGTCTTGGCATGCTCACTATTTGCTGGCCGTGTAGGAGATTTATGTTTGTGATTCTGTTGAGATATAACTCTGACCTGCTTTACTGAAGCCATGTGTGTGGTAACCAGTCATTCAAATTATTTTGCGCTGTTTTCCACTTTTATTGCATACTCATTTAACATATAAAATGTAATTTAAAAGGGTATACCTGAATTTACAAATGAGGCTGATACCTGAACTTACAAATGAGGCTGAACATTAGCGTCACTTGAGGAACTTATTTTGACAAATCTAGGGTAAGACCTGTTTTTAATAAGTTCCCAGATGATCTCAGGCAGCTCTGAGATTATTGCTTCAGTGTATCATCAGGGGAGAAATTATTTGAAGGGGCCTCCCTGATAGTGCAAGGAGTTAAGTCCCAGTCACTGCAGCAGAAGTTTGATATCCGGCCAGGGAAGTGACCCATATGGTGCAGAAGACCTCTCCTGCCTCGCAACCCCTTAGCAGTGTATTTCAGTAGATCTGCCTGTTCTGCTCCCCACTGTCTCTGGTGAATCCTCTCACCCTCTCCACCTCTGGCCTACACCCCAGCTCTTACATGCATAAATAAATAAATAAAAATTCATTTGATGTTAGTCTATGTAAATGAATTTCCCTATACTTTATGTAAATGTTTTTAGGGGACTACTATATAGAAGAAATTTCATCTTCTGCTTTTAGTTTAATAGTTTAAATGAGAACTGGTAGTTTCAATAATATTTGTTAACTTTGGCAAAGAGTTAATTGACTTAAGACAGACACTAGATGTTTGCTAAACTCGTAGACACTTAAAGGAGAATGAGGAATAATTAATTTGCACATATATATTTATCATGTGACTAAGTCACATATAGTGGACTATGAGCAGAAAAGTTTGTATTATATCCCTGCCCACCGCCCCCCCCACCCCGATCAAACTTATTTCCTTTCACAGGGTGGGTACAAATGACAGAGTAGGGTATGAACTATTTTTTTTAAAATGATTTATTTATGCATACAAGAGCTGGGCTACAGGCCAGAGTAGCAGGAGGTGAGAGGATTCACCAGAGACAGAGCGGGGAGCAGAACAGGCAGACGGACTGAAACACATTGCCGATGGCAGCAGTGGGCGAGGCAGGGGAGGTCTGCTGTGCCATGTGGGTTCCCTCCCTGGCCGGCAGTAGGGATCGAACTTGTGCTGCAGTGGCTGCGGTTTGCCTCATAGTGTGTTGCCTAACCCACTGCGTCACCAGGGAGGCCCAGGTATAAGCTATTAATGAGTACTTACTATGTAATAAGCATTAGGCCAAGCACTTTACTCTCCTTTAATCCTCATAACCTTATGAAGAACGTGTAAAATTATCCTCATTTTACTATTAAGTAACCTAGAAAATCTTTTAGAAAGTTTTCTAGAAAGGCCAAGTGACTACATAATAAGGTCACAGAGATGAATGGATGAGGACTAGGATTAAAACCAAATTTTTATAAAAGTATCCTATCCAATGATATTATAAATATTATATGAGTAGCTGTGCTGGACCAAGGTCCTACGTTTGAGCTCCTTTCATTTACGTGAATATTGAAATAATCTGTTTGAGTTCAGAATTCTAGTGAATTTCTATTAAGTTAAAGATTCTTCAGAGCCATTTACACATTGTGCCATCCAACAATAAAAAATGGTACTCTGAAAGCTGTTTAATATATTGTATCTTTAAAACAGCAGATTAAAAAATAACACATAAAAAACATTATGACTGTGCTTTTGTGAAATTAGAGTATATTGAAAACTTTGAGGCATGTTTCACCTCTGCTATTCAGATCATTGCCAAAGGGGAGAAATCCTGTATTGTAAAAATATTAAAGATGTAAAACAATGATACTTCATTAATAAAAAAAAAATTAGCGGATGAATTAAAAAAGCTCAATGGCAGTTTTTGCAGAAATGGAAAGACACATCTTAAAATTCAAACGAAATTTCATAGTACCCCAAATAGCTATAACAATTTTGAAAAATAACAAAGGTGGAGAACTCACCTCACACTTGTGAAACTTAATACAAATCTACAGTAGTCAGGCTGCATGGTACTGGCATAAGGACTGACATATAGCCAAACTAAACACAACGGAGTACCCAGAAATAAATCCTTGCACATATGGTCAAATGATTTTTGACAAATGTGCTAAGACCACTCAATTGGGAAAAAAACAGTGTTTTAAATAAATGGTGCTGGAAAAATTGAACATCTACAAGTAAAAGAATGAAATAGAACCTTTTCCTTGTATTATTACATGCAAAATAAGTTATATGAACTCAAGAACTTAGTATCAAGTGTTGAAATCTTATACCTGATAAGGGATTAAAATATCTAACTACATAAAGAACTACAACTACTAAGACAAGTAATTAAAAATAGTCAGAGCTGAATAGATATTTTTCCAAAGAGCATATACAAATGGCCAATAGCACACAAAAAGGTGCTCAGTCACCAATCATTAGGGAATAGGTAATCCAAAACATGAGATACCGCTCACATCAATGAAAAGTATGTATGTGTGTGTATATACACACACACACACACGAAAAACCTACAATAACAAACTTTGATGAGGATGTGGAGACAATGGAAACTTCATGCACTGCTAATGGGGAATACAGAATGGTGCAATCACTATGGAAAAGTTTGGTGATTCTTCAAAAAGTGCAACATAGAATTAGCATTTGGCCCAGCAATTTTACTTTTAGGTATAAACCCAAAAGATTTGAAAAGAGGAACTCAGATACTTATATGCCAATGTTCCTATCACCATTATTCATAATAATCAAAAGGTGGAAATAATCCAATTGTCAATCAACTTAAGTGAACACAATGTGGTATTCACATACAATGAATTATTCAACAGTAAAAAGAAATCAAGTTCCAAAACATGCTACAAGGATGAATCCTGAAAAGGCAGACACAAAATAGGCAAATTCATTGACATAGAGAGTAGAATAGTGGTTATCAGTATCTAGAGACAAAGGGAGTCGTTACCTAATGATTGTAAAGAGTTTCTGTTTGGGGTGACTAAGTTTCAGAAATGTAGTGGTGATGGCTGTATGATATTGAGAATGCAATTAATGCCACTGAATTGTACACTAAAAGATGGTAAATTCTGTAAGTATTTTACTCCAATAGTGACATGGAAAAGTTACCAATTTGTACAAAGCTAATAACCACATTTATAAAACACACACTTCAAATCTCTGACTAGCGCAAGAAAGTCTGACTTTGTTTTGCCACAGAGTATTTCATGTGTGTGCACACTTAAGGCACTATCTTTTTTTTTTTTAAAACATCTATGTTTATATTTATACATATAAGAACTAGGGTTTAGGACAGAGGTATGTGTACATGTGTGTGTGTGAGAGAGAGAGGATTCACAAGAGGCAGAATGGGGAGCAGAACAGATGGATCTACTGAAATACACTGCTGAGGGGAGCAGTGGGTGATACAGGAGAGGTCTGTGGCATGATGTGGATTAGCTCCCTACCTGGGATCTAACTCATGCACAATGGCTGGCGATAGCTTGACAGCACTAAGACTGTAACCCCTGTGCCACCACCAAGGTATTATCTCTTGACAAATTTTTACTACATGGATTTCTAAATTATCAAAACGTAGTAACTGAAGTACATAAAAAAAAAAAAAAGATTATTTATGCATACAAGAGCTGGAGGCACAGGAGGTGAGAGGAGTCACCAGAGACAGAGTGGGGAGTAGAATAGGCAGATCAACTGAAGCAAACTGCTGAGGGGAGCAGCGGGCGAGGCAGGAAAGGTCTGCTGCGCCACGTGGGTTCCCTCCCTGGCCAGGGGTCGAACTCTGCTGCTGTGCTGCGTGTGTGTCACAGTGCAGCACTCAATCCACTGTGCCACCAGGGAGGGCCTGAAGTACATCTTAATACAAATAGTACAAATACAAATAGTAAACCTAATATATTAAAAGTTAAAATAACCAAACAAACCTATTTCAGACTCATACTACAAATAGGAAATAAAACAAAAAGAACTTGTTAGATCAGAATAATTTTTTAAGATGAAGCTTACAGTCTACAACGAAGAATCAAAACCATATAGAGGTTTTTATTTGAAGGGAAGTAATAACAGGAAAAAAATTAGCACTTAAAAAACCCCCTAAAATTAATTTTTAGAGTTCTTGAAAGTCAGTATGACTTACTCTTTAATATCACGAAGTTGATCAACATCTTGTGATCTGGTAAAATCTGGATCATGGGCTAGCAGGTGAATCATATATGGAACTACATACTCAGGCAACAATGACAGCAATTTCTCTAAAGTAAAAACATTATTATTAACAACAGTAATAAATAGCTTTTATAAAATCCCTTTCTAGGTTTATATTCTAATAATTTCAGTTCCATTTGTTTCCTCAGTTATTTCTCTACTAGAGGCAACATGATACTGACATTCTCTTTCAATTTTGAAGGCTATTAAAGTCAAATATAATTTAATATTATATAGTGGCTCCTTTACAAAACTAGGAAAGTAAGTTTTTACTCTTTAACATTTTAGCAACGTGTCAAACCAAGCCATAGGGAAAAAATGTAGTTTCATTCAACTTTAAAACCTCTCAAAAATAAGAGCACATCATGACTACAATGAGAGCATTCCATAAAACTCCCAGTTATTATAAATTACAATATATATAAATATGTGAAATAAATCCCCTTCCTCCAAAAAATATACCAACAAGATGTATTTACACACTGGGAACTTTCAAAGCTACTTACCAGTAGCCATGGGGTTCTGTTTAATGTACTCCCTGCGTATACTGATATTTTTTAGCAAGCACTGTCGTGCATGTGCTCTTCTCTCCTTCACAGGATCTTTGGCACACAAAGCAAAGATCGCCATATACTCCAATGGGAGCAGTAATTTTACAAGCGCCTTATGCAACTTCTGAGCAAATATCTGTCTTACTTGGTAGCACTCATCCTGCAGTAGCACAAAACCAAAAATACTTAAATAAAAACATTAGTGCTTGAAAAACAGTAACCAAAAAGTCTACTTTAGTTTTAACAACTGGCAAACACAAAAGTATTCTATGCATTTTAATTTTCATTTTAAAAAAATGATAATGGGAGAACAAATAATTCAATATTTGTAAGCTATCTTGTTAGAATTTGTAATAACAGCAATCCCTTTTGTATATAACAGTCATATAGTGAATGGGTCTGTACTCACAGAATGTAAATGTATGCAACTTTAAAGGCAAAATAACTGACAAATAAGATTGTTAATAAGACTGTTACTTGTTGGAGACCCCTAAGGCATGAGGTGATGAGACAAGGGGACTAGTCAACAGGGGCTGGGGCTGGAGACTGGCCACATCCAGACCACATGTCCTTTCCTGTGCCAGCCAAGCTAAGCCTGAGAAACAGGCACAGTTAGGAAGAGAGTAGAATGTATCTGACAACGCCGAACATTGGTGGTGAATGTGTGCCCCAACAAGGCTAAATATTACGAGAATGATTCACTGTCTAGTAACTAACAAGGAGGGAAGGGAGAGGTTTGTATCAATAAGATGAGTTGCACTGGGCACTCGCGACACTTGAGCTCGGACTAAGAAGCCTTGTGTCCCCTGGTTCCTGCTTCTCTTAAACTCATTTTGTGCCTGTCATTTCTTTTATTTCTGGGTTATTTCGGGTTCCTTTCCTCAACCCTGTTCACCAGAGCTGGTCTCCAGCAGTTACTTACATTAATAACAAGTGCACAGAGCTGAAACTGTTCTGGAGTTATAATTTCATGGTAACAAGGTTCCTGAGCAAGCTTCATTATGGCACTACCAGCAGCTAATCGCAAGCGAGACATATCAGATTTACTATAAACAAACAAAAAGAAATAAACATTTCCTATAAACATTATCATTCATAAAAAAAATTTTGATCCCTTTTTGAGTATAAAGTTCTTAGCACAGTTTATACTTAAAATGACAATGTACAAATAAGACCTCTGAGTCCTCAATGTCATCACAGGGAAAAAGGCTCAAGTCATTGTGACTACATGATAAGTTTATCTTCCTTCTTATTTAGTTTTATTCTAGCTAAGAGCCTTCATCACAAGCCAAACGACTGTGCTCATTCTCACAAGTACATTAACTGTAATGCTAGGATGAATTAGCTACATTAAGAACTGTATTCCTAATATACTAGATACTCATTGTAGAGAACTTGGTTAAAACAAACAAACAAAAAAACCTTGAAAAATTAAAAATCCCCTATCATCATTGTAAATCTACCTCCTACAGTTTTTTAATGCCCATACACAGATACACAGGAATCTAGTTAAGGCTACCCATGCCTGATGAAATATAGGGACAGAAATTTGGAGTTGATTTGCAGCAGAAAAGGGGACCTATCAGCTAAGCAAAGGAAAGGATATGGAGGTGAGGGGCACTATCTAACTCAGGCGGTAACCCCTTCCTTTTGCAGCAGGAATCTTCATACGAAGGTAGGAGGGCCAGGCATTCTTACCCCAACCCAGCAGACTTGCTACCTACGTGGGAAATGTGACAATGAATGGGGTGACAGGACAGTATTCCCACTTTAAACCTTCATTGTATATTGGACATAATATAGCTTTAATATTGTTAAGAATTTAGAAAACATGGAAAGCTAGCCTGAATCCACAATGGACTCTCGCTTAACACAGAGGAGGAGAAACAGCACTCTTGGCCAACAGGATAGTCAAAATGAATCCTGGTGGTCACAAAGGACTGTCAAAAATCTTCTGAGGAAAATAATTGAGGAATTAAAAAAAACTCTACTACTTGTGTGCTTAACTTTGTGCCAGGCAGTATGTGAAACACTTTAAAACTTTTATCTCATGAGGGAACTTGAGTCTTATATATGTGATTTAAACAAGTTCACACAGCTAGTGAATGGAGTATAGAGTGATATAAGTTTCTGATTCTAGAGTTGATGAGTTAAACCATATAACATCCAATAAGGATCTGCCTAATATTTTTTGATACATGTCTCACATGTTATTTTGGGGGATGGGGGATTTGATAAAAATTTGAGCATGTGTTTGTACATTTTAAATGGGTCTTTATTTCATAAGTATAAAGATTCAAAGGTAAAATTTTTTTTAAGGAATCTAGACAGAACAGAAAACTGTCCTGCTAAGACTGTTTCAATTTTATATTACTTTAGATCACAGCAGAACCTGGTGCAATAGTGCTCAATAAATATGCAATGCAATTGAGTATGTAGGAATGCACCACAAGCACAAATATTAATTATTTCTGCTGGTGCTCCAGGAGACTAGTAAGTCAATTATTTGAAAGAACGAAGAATCATGAAACATCCGAATTTTCATGTTAAAAGGAACAGAAAGAAGGATGGTGATTTCACAGATTAGAAGAGTGAAAACGTATAGAAGTATAACTCTTTTTGTGTGTACATTTACAGAAACTTGCAAAATCTTCTGCAAACCAACAGGAAGCAGTGACTCTTCCTTCTCTGAACTGCGATTGACATTTTTATACCTTTCAAGCCATATCACTTGCTCTATTCAATCTCTAGACTAACAGCAAAAGCTGCTGCAAAACTTTTCATAGAGTTTTGCCAAGAGTAGTCATTCAACAAGTATTTGTTTAATTGGACTAAATATCAAAGGTAACTTCAACATTATGATAGTGATTACGATTAAAAATGTACTGGAAAAATTCGATCTTTAGGAAAGAAGAATATGCTGGTTTTTTTAAAAAACTGAGGTAGCACTGGTTTACAACACTGTACATGATTTAGGGGACTAAATTCATACCTCTTCAGATGTATGTTACCATACTACTCCCACCATCAAAAGCACCCATATTTTACCCTAAACCATTGGGCCTTCTCCCTGGTCCCCCAGTAGCCTTAATTCTGAAGTCCATAGTGTTTGCTTTGTATAACATCATTATGAAAACGCTGAAAGGTGTATAAATTTCAAGTGACTATGTCAGATTAGATTCCAAAGCACATAGTATCTATCACCAAACATTCAGGATTATGTAAATTATTCCTACTTAAGTTTTTTCCAACAATTTTAAGCTAAAAAATTTGAAAGGATGAACAATCTCACCTGATCCTCTTTTGCTCTGTCAGGTCACCTTCACTAACCAACATTGCTGATAATAACCGAAGAGTTGAATTGGCAGATTTAGACTGGTTGTTTTTCATACCCAACAGCCATCTTACCAGAAGTTTAATTGCTTGTACCTATAAAACATTAACATGCTAAAAAAAGAAAGCAACTTAAAATTCCAATTAAATGGAAAATCAAATTATGTTAATTAGATTAGTGAGACTGCTTAAGTGCCAGCAGATGTTTTACTAAACATGGCCTTAGAATAATAACAATAAAAACTAGTATTTAGTTTTTTTTTTTAAAAAAGATTTATTTCTTTATGCATACAAGAGTTGGGGTAAGGCCAGAGTTGTGGGAGGTGAGAGGACTCACCATAGACAGAGTGGGGAGCAGAACAGGCAGACTGACTGAAACACACTGCTAAGAGGAGCAGTGGGCGAGGCAGGAGAGGTCTGCCGCGCCATGTGGGTCTCCTCCCTGGCCGGCGGCAGGGATCGAACTCGTGCTGCAGTGGCTGTGGCCTGCCTCATAGTGCGTTGCTTAACCCACTGCGCCACTAGGGAGGTCCTCTTAGCTTTTTTTTTTAAAAAAGATTTATTTATTAATGCAGACAAGAGCTGGGGTACAGGCCAGAGTCATGGGAGGTGAGAGGATTCACCAGAGACAGAGCGGGGAGCAGAACAGGCAGATCAACCAAAATACACTGCTAAGGGGAGCAGTGGGCGAGGCAGGAGAGGTCTGCTGTGCCATATGGGTCCCCTTGCTGGCCGGGGATCGAATTTGAGCTGCTGTGCTGTGGATGCTTCACAGTGCGGTGTGCCACCAGGAGGCCCAATATTTACTTAGTTGAACCTACATTAGGTACTCTTTCCAGAGCTGTATATGCATTAGCTTATTTTATCTTCTAAATAAGTCTGTAAGGGAAGTATTCTTATTTCCAATAAGGTAAGTCAACTGAGACTATTTACCATGATAAATAACTTGCCCAACTTCCTAAAATTAAGCTCTAACAATTAAGACATTTGCCCAAGATTTTCCTTTTTTTTTTTTTTTTTAAAGATTTATTTATGCACACAAGCACTGGGGTACAGGCCAGAGTTGTGGGGGGGTGAGAGGATTCACCAGAGAGAGCAGGG
>JAGFMF010011678.1:5783032-5843195 GCA_019455555.1 Galemys pyrenaicus | reverse complement strand
CAGGCAGATCAATGGAAGTACACTGCTGAGGGGAGCAGCGGGCACAGCAGGAGAGGTCTGCTGCACCATGTGGGTCCCTTCCCTGGCCGGCAGCAGGGACTGAACTTGTGCTGCAGTGGCTGCGGTCTGCTTCATAGTGCGTTGCTTAACCCACTGCGCCACCAGGGAGGCCCACCTTTTGCCTTTGTTCTTTTGTGTTTATTTTCTTTTCCTAAATTGCTACTAACATTCATTTAGCACTTACTATGTGTGAGGCATTGTGCTAAGTGTTTTAAATATCCATGTTAGTCGAGGCTCTTGCCTACATATAGTAATTATTAATTACTATAATAGTAATTATTATTATCCTTATTTTAAAGATGAGAAAATTACAGTGCAGAGTAGCTTAAATAACCTCCCCAAGGACAAGAGGGACTTGAGCTATCCTTTCTCAGAAATCATCACCTAGTGATGAACTACGGGAACCAAATGTTGGTTACCTAAGCACCCAGTCTATGATGTTCTAGTTATAACATCCTGAACTATATATATAGTGTGTATGTACCTGTATATGTAGTAAGTACTGTAGGATGATAAAACAGGTGGACGTGAGGCCTCACTACTGGCACAAGGGATTAAGTCGCAGCACTATGAAGCTATCTGCAGGTACTACAACATGAATTTGATCCCCAAGCCGTGATGGTGGTGGGGGGACGACGACGACCCACATGGCACAGCAGACCTCTCCTGTCTTGTCTACTGCTCCCCTCAACAGTGTATTTTAGTAGATCCTCCTGTTCTGTTCCCTACTGTGTCTCTGGTGAATCCTCTCTCCCCCATACCTCTGTCCTGTACCTGAGTTCTTGTATAAATAAATCTTAAGAAAAAAAAAAAAAGAGGTGGATTTACTGAAATATACTACTAAAGCAGGCAGCAGGTAAGACAGGAGAGGTCTACCCAAATGCCCAAAAGTAGAGGACTGGATCAAGAAGATGTAGTACATATACACAATGGAATACTATTCAGTAATCAAAAATGATAAACTAGGGCCATTTATAGAAACATGGATGGAGCTAGAAGAAATTATACTCAGTGAAACAAGTCAGAAGGCAAGAGAAAAATATTGGATGGCTTCACTTTTAGGAGGAATGTGAAAGAACTACAACAAAAAATAAAAAACAAAAAGAGAAAGCTCAAGGAAATAGGCAATTACAACCAAACACAAACAAACAAGATCAAAAGGTCAAGATAAACCAAAGGGGTCATGGGGATGAGGGCAAACATGGGGATGAGGGCATAAAGAGCACAAGGGACTGAATGATGGTGCACAGGTGAAATGGTGGTGGGAACTCCGTGGGACTACAAATGATGTCAAATACAATTAAATAAATCTAATAATAGTAATAATAATAAAAAAGACAGGAGAGGTCTGCTGTACCATGTGGGTTAGGTCCCTGATCGGGGATCAGACTCATGCAGCAGTGGCTGCTGATAGCTTGACAGTGCTGAGACTTAACCCTGTGCGCCACTAGGGAGGTCCTCTTATTGTTAATCCTTAAAGTGCCTAATGAAGAAATTAAACTATTATAGATATGTATGCAGAGGAAAAAAGATCTCATATAAAGGGTTTGGTACTATATGGGGTTTTAGGCAT
Source organism: Galemys pyrenaicus (assembly GCA_019455555.1). Taxonomy (NCBI): domain Eukaryota; kingdom Metazoa; phylum Chordata; class Mammalia; order Eulipotyphla; family Talpidae; genus Galemys; species Galemys pyrenaicus. The sequence goes on along the minus strand of JAGFMF010011678.1, from coordinate 5,841,562 downwards.
CTACTGGGGGGTGCTAGAATGTATCTTATTTTCATATTATTTTTTATGAATATAAGGGGCCTCCCTGGTGGTGCAATGGGTGAAGCAATGCACTATGAAGCAAACCGCAGCCACTGCAGCACAAGTTGGATCCCTGCCACTGGCCAGAAAGGTGACCCACATGGTATGGCAGACCTCTCTTGCCTTACCTGCTGCTCCCCTTGGCAGTGTACTTCAGTTAATCTGACTGTTCTGTTCCCCACTCTGTCTCTGGTGGATCCTCTCACTGCCCACACCTCTTGCTTGTACCCCAGTTCCTGTGTACATAAATAAATCTTTAAAAAAATAAAATAAAATGGATATGAATGGATATATTTCTTGACTTACCTTATGGCTTCTGAATCAATGTGCACAGGTGCGATTCTTTCCAACAGAAATTTGACCATTTCTAGAAAAGGATTTGTTGGCTGCTTAGGATTTGCAAGTTTCCGAGCTATTTCTCTCTACAGAAAATAAAAAGTTTTGCGGTAAGTATGAGTCCCTTTCATGTTTTTCAAAATAAAAATAATTGTAGTCATCAAAAGTATTTACAGATTCAAAATCAGCATAAGTAAAAAAAAAAAATTCTGCTTTGGACCCTGGTTCAAATTACATATTCATTAGGTAATCATTATAAAACATGGATTGTGCAGAACAGAAAAGGGATGGCATTTTACCTCCTTTCATGGATATATTTTATTGGCTTATTTTACAGTTTGATAGAATATTGTATTTTAAAGAAAGGTAAATTCATAAGTGTATTATTATTTGTAAGGTTTTCCAGTTTTGGAGTAACATAGCTGAGATCAAAAACAGTGCTATTACATGAAACAGGTTCTACAAAGAAAAGACAGAAAATAAAATAAAAATAGGGCCTCCCTGGTGGCGCAGTGGGTTAACACACTATGAAGCAGACCTCAGCCATTGCAGCACGAGTTCGATCCCTGCTGCCGGCCAGGGAGGGGACCCACATGGTGCAGCAGACCTCTCCTGCTGTGCCCGCTGCTCCCCTCAGCAGTGTACTTCNGTTGATCTGCCTGTTCTGCTCCCCGCTCTCTGTGGTGAATCCTCTCAGCCCCCTCACACCTCTGGCCTGTACCCCAGTGCTTGTATGCATAAATAAATATATCTTTAAAAAAAATATAAAAATGAAATAAAATAAAGACCTAATCATTACAGAGACTTATTTCCCTAAAGACAAGGTTAAATTTATAGAGTACTGGGTTCTCGGGGTGAAATTTACTATAAAAACAAGGTTTTTAATTTATTATCTCTCATGATAAAATGTAAATTTTAGCTAAGAGGATAAAGCACAATAAGTGTTTCTAAACCATAAACGATACTTTAAACATTTTTCATAGAAAGTATTCTATGAAATGTGGGCCTCCCTGGTGGCACAGCGGGTAAGCACCGCACTGTGAAGCATCCGCGGTCACCGCAGCGCCAGTTCAATCCCCAGCCAGGGAGGGACCCACATGGCGCAGCAGACCTCTCCTGCCTCGACCGCTGCTCCCCTCAGCAGTGTGTTTCAGTCCATCTGCCTGTCCTGCTCCCTGCTCTGTCTCTACTGAATCCTCTCATCTCCCATGACTCTGGCCTGTATCCCTGCTCTAAATGCATAAATAAATAAATCTTAAAAAAAAAAAAAAGTATTTTATGAAATGTTCAAGAGAACAAGGAAGGCGGAAAATTCTTGTGTTTCATTAACATCTTGATGCAAATTAACAATAAGTCATTAAATTAGATATCATCTATATTTGTTATTAGGATGCGAGTTAATAAGGACTGAGATTCTAAAGAAAACATGAATCATTTTAAGATGCCTGGTTTATTCTGCAAGCTGTAATTAATGGAGTAAAATTTCAGCTTTGAGAAAGTAAAATATTTCAGTTCGGTGCTTAGTCATTGCATACCTTGCTCTAAACTGCATGTACACATTTTAAGTGTGATTTGAGTACTATCTGAAAGCTAACTTATTTTGTGCAGGTTTCCCTAAAAGGGGATTCTGCCTTTACTAAGTAGTATAAAATTTATTGTGTCAAGCTAAGATCAGTGACTATCTGACAATAAATGTCTACTGGAATCTTGCTAGACATTTTGAAACAGGTTACTGAGAAACAGAAAAGTAAAAAGGAAAAGAAAAATCAGGCATGAGGAAAGGCAGCTATGGTACTACATATAAACATAGAAAAAATTAAAAAGGAAATGCTAAAGGAAAAAAAAATCACAATTCTTAACACATAGTAATTAACAGCAATACAAAATAAAATGTACATAAATATCAGGCACAATTTTAAGAACATGTCATTTTTCTATGACCACACAGCAGTTTTACATGTAAGTAATCCCTCATAACAATATTTTGTGTAGGTAATATTTAGGTAGCCTCTCATAACAATTATTTTATAATATTAACTGCGATAATCTTAAGTGATACCACGGACATAAAGCAAGTCAAGTGAGTTTGTGAAAGGTAAGCACCAGCAGTTGGTTTCCTTTAAACCTTCAAAGAGGGGAAGATAGATGTATATACTCAACATACAAACAGAAACATCTAAAACTAACAAGAAGTTTTAAAACTGAAAAACAGTTGAGAAAGCTTCAAAAGAAATAATCATTTTGGAAATGACAGAAGAGGAAAGACCCCTGAGAGTATTTCAGAGATTCTGGCTCACATCTGTGTTGTCACTGGGGATACCACGACTGCCACGAGTACAGACTTGGCTTCATAAGTTGTTTAGCAGTACACTGAGCACTCTAGTGGAGCATGAAATGAGTAAAGTCTCTAGTCTCCACAAAATTATAATTTTGTTCCTATTCTCTCGCTCACACATATAGTCTAAAAATTCTACAAATACAGATTATTCCCTTTCTCCTTTGCACATTTAAAAAAATATATTTATTTATTTATGCCTGTAAGAACTGGGTACAGGCCAGCGGTGTGGGGTGGTGGTGAGAAGAGTCACCAGAGTGGGGAACAGAACAGGTGGACTGACTGAAATGCACTGCTGAGGGGAGCAGTGGGAAAGTTAGAAGTCTGCTGTGCCATGTGGGTCAGCTCCCTGCTTGGACGGAAATCAAACTCACACAGCAGTGGCTGCGGAAAGCTTCATAGTGTGCCTTAACCCTTTTTACCATGAGGGTGGTTAACTCCTTTGCACATTTTTAAAATGTGCAAAGATCTTAAAAAAGTATTCCTCACAAACACTTATTTGCATACTTTGTTATTCTAACAAATCAAAATGACACCTATGAGGAATTAATATTATCGGTATTTTTCCAGAATAAGTACACTAGATAAAACAATTTCTTCAAGAAGTATTCCCCAGTGTTTTTTTTTTAAAGATTTATTTATTTATGCATAAAAGCACTGAGGTACAGGCCAGAGGTGTGTGTGGGGGGAATGAGAGGATTCACCACAGAGAGCGGGGAGCAGAACAGGCAGATCAACGGAAGTACACTGCTGAGGACAGCAGCGGGTGAGGCAGGAGAGGTCTGCAGGGCCATGTGGGTCCCCTCCCTGGCAGGGATCGAACTCGTGCTGCAGTAGCTGAGGTCTGCTTCATAGTGTGTTGCTTAACCCACTGCACCACCAGGGAGGCCCTACCCAAAGTTTTAACTTTCATGTTACAGTGACCAGTAGATCATTCTCATTAAACAATAGAAAAGGTGAAAACAGTAAGCATTTTTAGAGTTGTTATTGTAATTGTATCTCTCTCTTCTTTTGTTCTTTTCCCTTTCTACCTCCTTTAGGAGCTACAACTGTATTCAGATATATAATCAGGCATACATAAGTCTCTGGCTTCTGAACACACTGCTGAGAGAATACACATTGCTATCTTCTCCTGTCCCTAAAGTATTCCTCTGACTCCAGTCATCCAAGTTAAAAATATAGCAGTCATTCTTTACTCTAATTGCTACTTATTCTTTAAGATTCAACCCAGGAGGTCAGTTATTCTAGAAAAAGCTAGTCCTATTTCTACCCCCGAGTGCTGCTCCTTTGCTATTAAAGCATGATTCCATCAGAATACTTAAAATCACAGAGGATACTGCATACTGAAATGTGTCTCTGCCTGTCACCTAATCTGCAAACCTCAGTGAGACCATTTATAAAATAATTTACTAAATTATGTGGTGAGTGGTAATGGTGTAGGTTTGCTCAAGGAACAAAATGAAATGTAGACTTCTGTAGATTCAATGCATAGCCAGACAGTCCTGAAAGGCAGCGTTTCAAAATTATGATCCATGAACATAACAGAATAGCAGAATCACTGAGACAAAATTAAACAGAAGTTTGGCACTCCCTGGTGGCACAAGGGGTTAAGCACCGCACTATGAAGCATCTATAGCCACTGCAGCACCAGTTTGATTCTTGGCTAGGAAGTTGACCCACATGGTGCAGCAGACCTCTCTTGCCTTACCCACTGCTCCCCTCAGCAGTTTATTTTTTTTATTTTTTTAAAGATTTATTTATTTATGCACACAAGCACTGGGGTACAGGTCAGAGGCGTGGGGCGGTGAGAGGATTCACCACAGACTCCCCTCAGCAGTTTATTTCCGTCAATCCACCTGTTCTGTTCCCCACTCAGTCTCTGGTGAACCCTCTTACCGCCCCCCACACCTCTAGCCTCTACCCCAGTTCTTATATGCATAAATAAATCTTAAAAAAAAAAAAGAATCAAACAGAAGTTTAAATAAAATGGAGATTCATGATCCCATTCCAGACTTATTAGAAAAATTCCTAGTGTTTGCATGCACATACGCCAAAAGAATGAATAATGACTTATTTGCATCTTATAAGGCAGTGCAGGGTCCCTGTTTTAGTCTATACATAAGATTTGATTTTATTTCATTGTTTTAACAGTCCTAGTAAGTGGAAAATACTTATAGGTGAAGAACATGAAACTCAAAAATACTGAATAACTTACCAAAGGTAACACTGATTGTAAATGGTATATCTGAAATTGAAATCTAGAACTTTCTCAAAAGTTGAATTAATAAGTTTCCTTTAAAAAAATCTTAAAATCGGGGCCTCCCTGGTGGCACAGTGGGTTAAGCAACGCACTATGAAGCAAACCGCAGCCACTGCAGCACGAGTTCAATCCCTGCTGCCAGCCAGGGAGGGGACCCACATGGTGCAGCAGACCTCTCCTGCTGTGCCCGCTGCTCCTCTCAGCAGTGTACTTCCATTGATCTGCCTGTTCTGCTCCCTGCTCTCTGTGGTGAATCCTCTCTCCACCACCCCCACACCTCTGGCCTGTACCCTAGTGCTTGTATGCATAAATAAATAAATCTTAAAAAAAAAAAAATCTTAAAATCTGTGGTCCTTCAAGAAACAAGGGGTTAAAGTTTCAAAACCTGAACTCCAAAGGGAAAGCATATATATATATATTTTCATATATATATATGCCATGTATTTTACTCCTCCTCCTCACTCTTTCTCACTATATATATTAATCCACAGTATGCCTCTACTGTTATTCCTTGAAGTGTATTTGCTACAATTTTTCAGTAATGAAACTGACAGAGGAAAATAATCGATTTCCATTCCTACTATTACTGAAATGCTTACCTCTTTAGAAGTTAAAAGTGACTATTAGTTAGAAAAAAAGGAAGTGGTGATAAATACACATAGGGGAACGAGAAGGGAGTCTTGAAGATGGAATGAAAGGTACACAGAATGACAAATTTTCATCTTTGTACATTTCATTCTTTTGTATTTCAGAAATAACTATAGAGGAAAAAGAATGTGGATATTACAGGATGTGTGTAATCACTATCAGAAGCCCTCGGAGAGGACAAAATAATACACCTTTTGAAAAAGGACAAAAATCATTCTAGCTGTTCATTTCTTGAGTTTAAGGATATTCTAATTCCTACTTTATACACTAGAATATATCAATAAATGAAAGTTTCTCAAAATACAGTGCTAACATAAGAACTAGAAGAGAAAGTCCCATGAAATCACACACCAAAAAATAAAAAGGCAGAAGAATTTTCTTCTAGAATAGAGTTCTAGTAAAGATTTTCTGACCTATTACTCAAATATCCTCCCCTGAAAAAAAGCATCATTACCATGCCTTTTTTAAAAAAAAAAGATTTATTTATGCATACAAGAAAGTTAGGTATAGGCCAGAGGGAAGGGGGTACAGAGACAGAGTATACTACTGAGGGGAGCAGGAGCAAGACAGGAGAGGTCTGCGGCACCATTTGGGTCGGTCACCTCCTTGGCTGGGTGTAGCAGCTGCCGTGGATAGCTTCATAGTGCTGTGCTTAACCCCTTGTGCCACCAGGGAGGCCCCATTACCATGCTCTTTTTGCAGTGAAAGTGCAGTTCTCATCTCTGTTTTCCTGGTTTCTAAAATCTGTATAGCAATAGTCATCGTGAGGCATTTTGGTGACAAACATCTGTTTTGCATCTACTTTGCTGGATTTGAAAACAAATATTTCTGGTCTGACTAATAATAGGGATTTATATTACTGTCATTTTTTCAAACCCAAGCATAATTCCTGTTTTCTCTCAGACCAAAAATACCACTTGCTTGTTATTTCCTAAAGTTCACATTTCCTGAGCAGTACTTGGTTTGTACTGGTATTTTTTGCAAACAGTGATGGAATGTACAGCAAGAACACTATGATGAGTGCTAAGACTAAGACACCAACTTAGCTGCTACAAACATCTATGAAGCACTGAACGAGACTCTGTATCTCCAAAAATTCAATGTCTTTATCTGTAATATGAAGTGGTTAAACCAAGTAAACATCCCTAGGGTATTTCATTCTATGATCCCATTATATTAGTAGATGCCTTGCAGGATGTAATGCTCTTGAACTAGAACTTTAAAGGGCAAAGAAACAGATGAAACATTTTTTAACTCAAAAAAGCTTACTTAAAAAATACTTATTTTTAGGTTTTAATATTATTTTTATTGCAGTAACACTGGTATACAATATTGTGATTCAGAAACACAGGTTCACATCTCTCCAATGTATGTTACCACAGCCACACTAAGGCACCCCTAGTCCTCCACTGGGTCCTTCCCATACTTCGCTCTCCTTTTTTTTTTTTTAAAGATTTATTTATTTATGCATACAAGAGTTGGGGTACAGGTCAGAGGTGCGGGGAGGTGAGAGAGTCCACCAGACAGAGCAGGGGGCAGAACAGGCAGATGGACCGAAACATGCTGCTGAGGGGAGCAGCAGGCCAGGCAGGAGAGGTCTGCCTGTGCCAAGTGGGTCACCTCCCCAGCCGGCAGCAGGGATCGAACTCGTGCTGCAGTAGCTGTGGTTTGCTTCATAGTGCGTTGCTTAACCCACTGCGCCACCAGGGAGGGCCCTCTTTGCTCTCCTTTAATAGCCTCAGTTCTGCAGTCATATTTCTAGGGCTTGTCTTGGTTTGTCTGTTCTTTGTTTCTCTATAGTCCATGAGTAAAATCATATGGTATTTTTCTCCTGACTTAAAAAAAAAAGCTTCATATTTTATTTGGCTTTCTGACTCTACGTGTACTTAAATACTTTCAAAAGATTTTCTGTTCCTCAGTAAGAAAAGCATGCTTGAAACCATCACGGACACACTTAGTACACCTTGAGCCACCACAGGCCCTACTGAGATTGTTTTTGTTTTAGATAGTCTCATAAGAACTTTAGGTCTCACAAATTTCCTCAAAGCTGGCCTAGGCACACACCACATGCAGATTTGGTGCCCAACCTTTTTTGTATAAAGATAAATAATTCTACTACAAGGGTTTTGAGGAGCCTGATTTTGTCTGTGGCTGTATGGCAGGATATTCCACAAAGATATGTCAACAGCTTGGCCATTCTTGAAACTCTCCAGACACTGTCCTTGTTTTCAGCAAAGTGCCTAGCTCAGAAGTGCAACAATTGAGATAGTCTGGGCACATAACACATCCACATTCCTAGCCCAAAAGAAGACCCCATTGCCTTTTCCCCATCTCTTCTAATTACTGGCCCGTTTATTTTCACTTGAAGATTCTATATGCCTAGACTGAATAAAAAATATCACTTAATGCTTGCAGGCCACATTACACATACATTTACTGTACAGTTCTTCTTTCACATATTTAACTAATTATTGCACTCTAGCCTTTTCTAAAACAAAATTAGACATAAATATTGGAAATAATTTTCTTTCTCTTGGGCCCTCCCTGGTGGCGCAGTGGGTTAAGCTACGCACTATGAAGTGAACCGCAGCCACTGCAGCACGAGTTCAATCCCTGCTGCCTGTTGGGGAGGTGACCCACATGGCACAGGCAGACCTCTCCTGCCTCGCCCACTGCTCCCCTCAGCAGTGTGTTTCAGTCAGTGCCTGTTCTGCATCCTGCTCTGTCTGGTGGATTCTCTCATCTCCCTGCACCTCTGGCCTGTACCCCAGTGCTTGTATTCATAAATCTTTAAAAATTTTTTTTTTCTTTCTCTTATTCACCTCTGTAAACCTGATCCTAAGGATATAGAAAAATCTTTTAACAACCTTATGAGGCTCTATGTTAGTATTTATAGATAAGAAAAATGAGGCTCAACAATATTGAAGAACTTCCTAAAGGTCACAATTGTAGTAAATGGTAAAGCTGAAATTCAAACAGAACTGTTTCATAAAATGCTGAATGAATGGATGAAGATTTCCTTTTTGATATTTTCAATGATAGACAAAGAGACAGATTAAAGAAATAATTAAATGAATAAAGACAAAAGCCTACACAGGAATTACCTTATCTATAAATGCACATGCAGCAATACAACTATTGCTGACTTATTAACAAGGGCCATTTCTATGCAATTGTATAGGTGAAGAAAACACATATAGAAAAGGCATTTAGGAAATTCTTACCTAATACAAGGCATTTTATTTTGCTCAGTTACTAGGAACAATCTCACTGATTTAGTTTTTATTCTGGAATTTTGCCAAAAATTGGTAAGTAAAAAGAACTCAGGTGACCACAGGTGTACTCTTATGTAATTCAGAGTTCGTGATATTGTTAAACTCATACAGATAATCTATATAAATAAGGTATAATGAAATAGCTTTCTAAAGGCTAAAATGAAACAGCTTTCTACTAGCAAAGTTATAAGAATAAATGTAAAAGGATGAACTACTAACCACACAAACATCTGCCTGTTTGCACGAACACGTTGGACTGATTAATAACTCCAGTTGAGACCTCAATTTCTCATCGTCACCAAGAACCTGGTTAAATTTCTTCACAAAATCTTGTGCTTTTCCAGGGTCAGGTAAATTCTCTATAATATTAAAACAGAGTGAGCATTACAAAAGATAAATTAAAATAAAAGCAAGTTAGCTTAAACTAGTACTGGATCATCAAAAGACAATCAGCCCAGGTCTTAGAAATAAAGTTAGTAAGGACTATTTTCTCTTACTTAGTATTAAACTGATAGTCCCACTGAGCAAATTATTCACCTGTTTTGGTGTTTATCTCTAGAGTGAAGGAATATACTCACTTGCTATGGTCATCAGTTTCCCAAACATGGCAGAGCAGTTAGCCTCTGACTGAAATTTAGAACAAAAACAATATAACCAATCATACGTGCTAACCAATTTCTATAAGAAAATCTATACTCAGTATTGAATATATATTTGTTAAAGAATATAAAAAGAGATTACAGTCTACCCACTAAGAAACAGCTTACCACATATTTACACTAAGCTGGTTATAAAGAATTACTATGACAAATAGCTGGAAAGGAGATGTCAGCAGGAAGGCATTTAAGAATTAAGAGTACATACTCCCATAGGAAAGCTATCTTGCCAGAAGACCAAACACAAGAGAACTGCAGCAATTATCACATCAAAATTACTATGTGAGAAAATTAAAGAAAAATTTTTTTCCTGCATAAACTTCTATTAGTTTTTATAGGTCTACTACTTATATAACCTCAGAGTAAGTATTTTCTTCTCTCAGAGTATTACTTCATTATTAGCTTTATTAGTAAGAAATTTGAGTTTAGTAAAATATTGTTCCAAGGGCCACCTATTTTTTTAAAGATTTACTTATTTATGCATACAAGAGCTGGGGCACAGGCCAGAGTTGCAAGAGGTGAGAGGATTCACCATAGACAGAGTGGGGAGCAGAAAAGACAGACTGATCAAAACACACTGCTAAGAGGAGCAGCGGGCGAGGCAGGAGATGCCTGCCTCCCCATGTGGGTCCCCTCCCTGGCCGGAGGCAGGGATCAAACTTGTGCTGCAGTGGCTGTGGTTTGCCTCATAATGTGTTGCCCAACCCACAGCACCACCAGGGAGACCAGGGGCCACCTATTTTTGTTGGAACACATTCACATCTATTTATTTATACATTGTCTTTGACGACTTTTGCAGTACAAAGCAGAGCTGAGCAGTTCACCAAGAGACTATAAAGCTATAAGAACCTAAAATTTTCCAGTCTGGTTAATTCCAAAAATGTTGCTGGCCCTTGCTCTAGTGTCTGTGAGTGCCTCATGGGCTACTGTCTTTGGCTTCCTGGTTAAGAAGTTCGATTCTAGAAAATGCATATAAAAGAACATTAAGAGATTATTGAAGTTTCTATCTACCATAGTCCAGAAAATGTCAGGTAGAATTCTACTTTTGTTAAAAAAAAATTTGACTTCATATTTGATGTTGACTCTAAAGAGAAAATCAGGGAGTACAAATAATTATGACTTCCAATATAAATTTATCATGAAGTTTAATTCTATTTTAAAATAGGAAAATTGTATATAAATTCTAAGTGTTTACAACTTGATAACTAGAAAACACCACTTCTTAGCTCATTATGGAAAATAAGAGTTTGTTATCTTCATTTTTAGTCTGGATAACTACAGAAATGATCAATTCACTGGGAAAATAAAATACTTGGGATACTTTTTGCTTCCTTCTTTAAAACCACAGAAAAACTGAATAATGGCTAATAAACTATGAATTTAAGCAAATCATAAATCTACCGTAGGCTGCTTGTGTAAATCCAATAGTTCTCGTACATGACTTCTAAGCATGTTCTGACACTTCCACATCTCATTGAGAGCTCTGTAAATAAAGTTTTATAAACTTGAAAAAATACATAATAATACTGATAATTATTCAGTTTTACTACATTTTGTTGCATGGTGTAAATACACCATGCTTCTTACATTTACCTACAATTTTAAGCACCAGAAAAATTACTGATTAGGATTAAGGTAGTTTAATTTGAAAGTACCTTACGGCTTATTATAAGAGGAAATATTTGAGGAGTTCAAAATACCAATAGGATTTTATCAGGTAAATCAAAGGACTGAAAGACAATCTAAGCAGAGGAAGCTAGAATGTTCTGTACAAAGAAAAATGAAATGTCATCAAAACGAATGGCATATATAGCTAACTAAAAAGAAAAAAAATTACAGGCATGTAGCACATAGTATGATTGGGGGAGCATCAGCATGTTGAAACATTCCATAAAAAAGAATCAAATTATGAAGCTTTTTTATGTCAAGGGGTATATATGAAGGATTTCAGATTATTTCAAATAATGATTTTCTTAGAAATGACAGATTCAGAATGTCAAATTTAAATTGGATGTGTTTATTCTAGACTCTTCTGTCTCCATAAAAGTAGATATTTTTCTTACAAATCCACTCTATTAAATCCAGGGCCCTGGTGTTCCTCTGAGAAATTAGTCTATTTTCTTAATCTCTGTCAACTATTTTGAAATACAGGTATATCAAAACTTTAGGTCAGGGGTATGCTATCTAGAGTAAGCATTAAGACCCACGTGCACATCTTTTAAAAAAAAAAAAAAGATGGCTCATGCCTCCTGATATGATGCACTGAAGACATGCATGATGAGGATAATTTTTTGCAATTTCTGTTTAAAACACATTTCAATCTATGAGATTGAGGAAACACTGGATGGATTCAAATTGAGAGAACATTCTATAAAGTAATTGGCATAAACAATATTCTTCAAAAAAAAAAAAAACACCCTGAGGAATGGTATAAAAGAGACAAAAGACAATAAACCTAAATATACAACGTATAGTCCTAGAAAGTGGGAAAAAAAAAAAAGTTCATAAAGAACATCATTTGGACAATTGAGAAAATTTGAACACACAATGAATTATCCAGTAATAGTGTATCAATCAATGTCAAAACTATTGATTTTTATAAATATATTCAGGTTATGTAAGAGAATATACAACTTCTTAGGGAATACACACTGAAGTAGCTAGGGATACGGGTATCCAATGTCTATAATTAACTCTCAAATGGTTCAGAAGAAAATATGTACATAGAGATAAAGAGAAAGTATTTGCAAATAACTGAATGGGCAAAAATTATGACTTCGAGGAAAAGTGATATCACAATGCTTTTATTATTCTTGCAATTTTTCTGTAAATGAAAGTTCTATGAAAATTAAAGATTATATATGTGCATATAATTTTATATTCACAACGAGAAATTATGTGAGTATATGTGTTTTTTTTTTCAATGTGGGTATATGTTATTCATAAATAGTTGGGATTCTGATTCAAAAGAATCAATTCTCATTGATAGGACTTACTTTTTAAAAAGTTTTATTAGAGTAGAGTGACCATACAACACATCCTAGTTGGCTTGGGACAATTAAAGTTTCTCCCAATTGTCCAAACAAAACTATTATTAGTGTTTACTTTGTATCTCAAAAACATTCCAGTTTGGACAATTTTGAGGTCATATTATATAGATGTGACTGGCATATGATCTCCAGACAAAGAAACAATATTTAGTTCTTAGACTTGGTGTGGTAAAGCTCCAATAGTGTAAGTATGAGTCCTGTCATCAAGTGGACAAAACATAATTTTGACATGGGTTTCTTTCAATTCCTGAAACAATATTGCTAACTCAGTTGTCCCAAATATGCCTATGCATATTAAATATTTTGCTTTTGACTTTAAATTTTATCATTCAGTATCACTGAAATATGAAAATACAAATGTTCATCATTGATCAATGAAATAACCACTCAGTGATAACAAAATAGTAAGTTTAGCTAAATAAAACATTATCTTGCAAAACTTAAATCATAATATATTTTCTCTATAGTGAGGTTCTTGATTCAGTTAGAAAAAGCACTGTTCCCATCAAGAAAATTAATTATTACATTTTATGAAGTAACTTACTTGACAGCATTTGGATCCAAACTAGCATATAAGTAATATAAGCACTTCATTCTTTCTTCTGTTTCCAGGTTGTGGGGGACAAGATACTGAGCAAAGATTTTCTCTACCAACAGTCTATGAACAAACAAAAAAAATCTCAAATAACACAAGTATTCTACTTTTTAGAGTAGTCATTTTATATTTTGGTCAACTAATGCAAAGATATCCCAATGTGTGTAAATTACAATAAAAAATAAGAGTACATAAACAGTTCCACTTCTTGGAAAGTTATTTTAAAATTTAGAACTATAGGTGCTTACTTTCTGTCAGTACGAACCATTATTTTAAAAAGGTTTTATGTTACTCCTAAACATAGGATGCTAGGTCCATCCACCTATCCATCATCAGTTCCAATCTATAACAAATTACTCTGTATCTAAACATATGACTTCAAGAATAGTTAATTGTCAAAAAAAATTAATTTGAGTTCTTTCTCACGTTTTATTTTAGCAAAATCTGAGGATCTCTCTTCACATCACACTGCTTCCAGAAAAAATTAAAGTACCTGTGCATACCTGATCTTTCATTTTCTTTCTACTATTTAAATGCCTAACAGGTATTATAGCTTTCTTGCTAAACTTGTATTTATTATTCACTATCACTGAAACAAGAAAATATAAGCGCTCATCACTGATCAATGAAATACACATTCAGTGATGACAAAGTAGTATGTCTAATTTAATAAAACACTGTATATTGCAAACCCTAAAATCATTACAATTTTATAGAGTATTTCAAGTAAATTCAGAAACAACACAGTTATACCTACAGAGTGTTACAAAAAAAGTAAAAATGATAACTAGCAGTTATTCATCAGTGCTATACTGCCAGGAATTAGGATACCAAAGCCCATGTTTATTTCTCTGCTGTCATACTATCTTACAATCTTGGCTAGTCTTATTTAAACACATTAATGTACACATATACAGAAAGTGATCTACAGACTTAGAATTACTTAAAAAAGAAATCAGAAGTCAATTATATATTTGTAACAACATATTAAACTCACTTGTCATCAATGCTATTCTGGTAATAAATATGCAAAAGTTTGTCCTTTATCCAGCTGACTTTTTCTGCAGCTTCCTTTCCTGCTTCCCCATGAAGACAGTACTTCTTATACAGCTGAGCCAGACCCATCATTGCTTCTTTTCTTACTCGCCACTAGAAATTATAAAATTTATTGCATGAGCTAGATACCAAACTTTAGCATATCAATCTGCAAAAACTTTCAGGTCTTTGTTGTACATGGGCATAATATTTATTTTTATAAAAGGTAAATTGCTTTGCCAACAAATTTGAGTATATTCCTACTTAGAAATTAGACACTTTCAAAATTATCCAATGCAAATACTGCTAAGTGATCACCTTTTTTAAAAATTTCTCTCAAATTCAAGAAACAGTAGATCATGCATTTCATTCAATTTTGACCAAGTTTAAGACATGATTAAAAGGTAAAAGAGAAAGTGTGTAATTCATTCTGCAAACAAAAGCCCAATCATCTGGAATGTTTTAACCTAGTTATATCCTTTTTGGTGTTAATTCAGATAAGAAAAACAAAATTCAATACAAAGATTTGTATTACAATGTTGGAAAGTGTCTTAATGGTCATGTTGAGTGAACACTTCCTTACTTTGTAGATTAAAAGGGTAAATGATTTTATCTAGCCCTATACTAATTAGTGGAAGACTCTCTGGGAATTGTAGGGGTTGGGGTGATTTACTAGAAAGAAAGCAGGGTAGTTGGCGAAGTGAAGATATGAGAATCAAAAAAAAAAAAAAACCGAGAGTTAGGACCACAGTGACAGACAAAATAAAAATAACCAATAACAAATCAGATAGTATCTTTCACTTATTTAATACTTATCTTTTTGTACAATTTTCTCATTTTGAGTACTTAGTGGATATAATGAAATTCTGTTCCTATAGAACAGGTATCATACCTTTCAACACTTTTTACATGAAACCAAAGAATGTAAGCAATGAAGAAGATCAAGGCCTACCCCCATTATTTTAGAGAACAAAACACATTTCCAATGGGCTGTCCTCAATGTCTGACTTATCACATTAAAATCCTGAAGGTCTAGTAGGTGGTACTAAGACCATATCATGCAGTGTTGGAAAGATTCATAAATTCAACTCTTTTTTAAAATGTAAGGACCCGTTAACTAAAGTAGGAGTGAAATGATTCTAAAAGGAAGAAATAACACAAGTGGAAAAATCTTAAAATCAGATGTGTGGAGGGGGAGATTTACATTGACCATTAGGAAAAGTTATTTTATTTAATTTGAAGTCATTTCATTAATTGAAGTTATTTCTTTTAAATTAAAGACAAGGGTGAAAACTCTTTAAAGTTAGAATTACTGACAACAGTTGAACAAGTTCAAAAGTGTCCACTTTACATTTGTCTTTATGACTAGTTAAAAAGAATTTTAAAATAATACCTTACTATATTTCTTTTTTTTTAAAGATTGATTTTGATTTATTTATGCACAAAAGAACTGGGGGTGTAGGCCGGAGGTGCAGGGGGTGAGAAGATTCAACAGAGACTGAATAGGGAGCAGTGGGTGAGATTAGCTCCCTGAACAGGGATTGAACTCATGCAACAGTTGCAGGGGATAGTTTGATAACCCAGGGAGGTTCCCCATCTTGTTATATTTCATATCCAAGAAATATTGCTAAACTACACTGGTTTGGGGGAGGACAGCAAGTTTCCATAGCACACTGCAAGACAACCTTTGTTAATAAGACAGCCTGTCTAATCATCCTGTCTTCTGTATGTCTATTTCTTATATACAGGTGACACTTTCTTAAGAACTGCTCTCATTGCCTTTAATACTACTTTTCCTTATCAACCCACATGGAGAATAACACAAAAAGTGTAAACTAACACAACTAACATCTCTGCCCGTAATTTGGGCATTACTTCCATAGGAAGTAATGACATATTCGGTGTGTTATATAAGACAACAGTCATTTTTTAGAATGCTAATGATCTTAAATACAGGCCATCAATGACTATTCTGTTTGAAACTCATTATGTAAGTGAAAAGGCAGAATAAAACTTTGTTCCATTTAGCTGTTCTTTTTTTTTTTTTAAGATTTATTTATTTATGCATACAAGCACTGGGGTACAGGCCAGAGTTGTGAGGGGGGAGAGGATTCACCACAGAGAGCGGGGAGCAGAACAGGCAGATCAACGGAAGTACACTGCTGAGGGGAGCAGCGGGCACAGCAGGAGAGGTCTGTCGCGCCATGTGGGTCCCCTCCCTGGCCCGCAGCAGAGATCGAACTTGTGCTGCAGTGGCTGCTGTCTGCTTCATAGTGCGTTGCTTAACCCCCTGCGCCACCAGGGAGGCCCTTAGCTGTTCTTTTTATAAAGGTAAATGAGAAGACAAACTCATGACTAAGAAATGAAAATCTATAAAAACCAAAGTATTCATGGGCCTCTATGATGGTGCAAAGGATAAAGTTGCAGTACTATGAAGCTATCTGCAGCCACTGCAGCATGAATTCTATCCCTGGCCAAGGAACTGACCCACATGCACAACAGACCTCTCCTGCTTTGCCCACTGCTCCCCTTAGGAATATATTTCAGTAGATCTGCCTGTTTTGTTCTTCAGTCTGTCTTTGGTGAATTCTCTTACCTCCTGCACCTCTGGCCTGTACCCTGTTGTTGTATGCATAAATAAATAAATCTTAAAAAACAAAACAAACTACACATCAAAATATTCATTAAATAAAGAAAAATTTTAAAAATACACAAGAAACACAAAATCTGTAGCTCTTTATTTGGCATTGTATTAATATGAATTTCACACAGAAAAGCTTTAAACAGGAATTCATTTCTACTGTATTTAGCAAGCAATTTAAACATGGTAAGTTAAAGAGAATAAAATTCCACAGGTTTTACCCGTTTATCCAGTGTTCTTTCCCTTACAAAGCCAAGTAGCTGATCATTTACTAAGGTAAGGTCTCTTTTGGCAGCTGTTATTATAGTAACAATGACATCATGGCGAATAGCTTCTTCTGGATCATGTGATCTAACCTTCAAATACTCTACAGTAAGGAAAAAAAAACTTAAGCTAAATGTTAGGTGTATAATTAATTTCTCATGTTCATAATGACAAAAAGACTAATGCTTTAAGCTTGTTTCCAATAAAACAATGTTTGTGAAATGCTAAATGAATTAAAATAATTTTATTTTTGAGGCAGAAACACAAACTACACAACATATCACTGCAGTCACATCTTAATGTACTTTACATCAACTATTCTGAAAGTCAAATCAACGCAGTATCTATTATATAGCTTAGAACTTAAGTTACAATTCAAATGAACAGATATAAAAGAAAAATAGTAAAAATGCTTATAGCAAATTAGTTGATAAATATGTCTGCAAATTATACACTTTAAAGTAGAGAATAGCATTCTATTTTCTCTTTAAAAAATCCTAAATAATTACAATACAATCAAAACATTTTTTTTGGTAATCAGCATTTTGACAGAAGCCACTTTTTTGTTAGTACCAAGTGAGAAGATTTAAATGCTCTACATTCAAATGAATACAAAATTTTTGATTAGTCCAGAAAACAATCACTTTCCTATCAGATATTACAATATTTAATTATCATGTAAGTATAATGATCTGTGCCCAAATCCAATGTTATAAGAGCCTACAATCTCACAAAATGATTTCCAAGAAATTCCACGGGATTACAGTAAGATTTCAAATGTAATTTTATTGTATAAACTTGAAATCATTAACTAGTATGAAATAGAACCAGTTAAAACCTAGTCAGAAACTGAATATACAGGTAAAAGGCCACATCTGAAATATGTGATTACTTTAATATTTGTAATAGGACAGATACCTTACCTGTGAGATCCTTTGCTAGATCTGGATGATTCATTAAGCAGTGACTGGCAAATTTCACACTTTCTAATCTCACAGGAACATGAATGTCATTAAATCTATATAGAAAAAGATGGCTAAATATTAAACGTAAGGCAAAATATTTTTTCTCAAATAAGGCATAGCTAACATTACATAAACACTTAAAAAACAAATTACTGATTAGAAAATGTTGGTTATTATGATAGTTAATATGTCCTAAAGGTCAATATATCCTACAGGAAGACTGTAAGGGGAAAAGATAAATATTCTCAGAAAAATACTTTTAAACAGTATTTGTTTATTATGCTAAAACAAGCAAAAACTCCAACATATCCCCCAACCAAAACTACTTATTTTATAGAACCAAAAATTTAAGAGCTTTAAATTATGCCATAAAGCAGAAACATTCAAAATGCACTAAATCTACTGGAAGAGTTTGACTTATAGTAGAAGGATGTAAGGTAAGCACAGATCATAAGAATATGATATTTATCTGTAAACCCAGAAGTTCAAAGAACGTATAAAATGCATGTGTCAAACTATCTAACAGTAGTTTCATATGACTGGGACAACTTGTATTAAAATGCTCTTTTAAAGCGTTCTATAATTTATTGTAAGAATCTATTAATATAAAACACCACATGCAGATTCAAAACTGCATACAATAAAACAAGCTGAGCAACTCTCAAAAATTTATTTTTGGGCAATTTAAAAACTATATTAAATAAAAATGATTTTTAAATAGAAAATATATTTTTTAATGTGGCCTCATAAAATAAAATTATTAAGTAAATGTCTTAATGTCCATGGCCTCCTACTTCCTTATTCAAAGATAATCATATTTTTATGAGTCATCTATTAAAGACTTATAATTTTCTAAAGAATGGAAATGTTACTATTTGTGATCAAACAAATGACAAAATAGCTAATACGAAATGATTAAGGAAAATAGTAAGATAACTGATGTCATTTCTATGAATCAAAGACACATTTATAAGAAGTATCAGTAAACACAAAATTGTGAATCTAAGAAGTCTCTTATGGTTAATTTGGTTTAAACAAGTAACCCAGGTGAAAAATGAGCTCTTGCATTTTTGTTATAAACACTAATGTCAAACACAAGGTCGGAATCAGGCTCAGAATATACTGACAATTATAGTTGCTTTGTTCCGTCTATTCTAAATTCTTACACATTCAGTAGTTAGCATTATTCCTATTGAGACCTTCAAAATGGCCTGTTTTGGGCAAGTAATTTAAGATATTATCATTTAGTGTCAGATTTCTCAGATTTGTTTATTTTAATATCATATTTAACCCTGGATCCTCATAAGGACTATTACAGTGAATTTACCTTAAAGATTTGAGCCCACCTTCACAATCAGATGAAATAAACATTGATGAATCTTAAATGTGCTACAGAAAACTGACAGTAAAAATCAACTTTTCAATGGGGCTAATATCCAAGTTCTACAAAGAAGTCATATAGCTCAACAAGGAGAAAACAACCCAATCAGAAAATGGGCAGGAGAGCTAAATAGATACTTTTCCAAAGAAGACATACAGATGGCCAACAGGCACATGAAAAAATGTAAATCAAAACCACAATGAGATACCACCTCACACCGTGAGATTGATCCATATCAAAAAGACCAGAAACAAGTTGACCAGGGTGTTGAGAAAAAGGAATCCTCATACACTATTTGTGGGAATGTAGACTGGTCCAGTCCCTATGGAAAACAGTATGGAGGTTTCTCAAAATATCAAAAATAGGTCTACTATATGATCCAGCAATTCCACTTCTAGATATCTATTTGAAGAATGCAAAACTATAAATTTGAAGGGATCTATGCATTCCTGTATTTATTGCGGTATCATTTACAATAGCCAAGTTAAAGAAACAACCTAAATGCTCAATGATGGATGACTGGATAAAGATGTGGTCTATATAGAGAATGGATGCTAGTCAGTTATAAAAAACATGAAACCCTGCCATTTGTGACAATGTGGATGGAATACTGAAAGGGACTACACTAAGTCAGAGAAGAAAGACAAATACCAGATGATATTATTCAAATGTGGAATATAAAGAAACAAAGCAAAGGAACAGACAAAACTAAACCAAAACAAACTCTAGGAATCTGATTAGAGAATTGAGGATCACAGAAGGGGAAGGTGGGGGTTGAAGAACAAAGGGAGGATGTGGCCCAGGGAACTATGGTGGAGAATTATATGTATTTTGATAATGGCTGTGGTATTTGGTAACATACATCTGAACCTATATCCCTAAATCATATATAGTACTGTACAACATTAAAGAATGCTCTCTATAAAGAATAATACAATCTAAAAAAGTAAAACTTTTCAATTAATATGTGAAGAAATACGTAAATAGAATGCAAGAGGGAAGTGAGTACATTTCATAGATTTTTTTCAACTTTACTATCAAGTTAAACAGAACTTAACTCTACGCTCTTGTGAAGAAACACTAAAAACTATGTAAGAACAAGTTTAAATTTCAAAATCACACAATACCAAGTTAGTAAAAATAACAGCATATATTTAGATAAGTTACAAACTTAAAAGATATGCAGCATTAAATGAATAAACCGTTGGACTAAATATGCCAGGAATTGGACCATTATATCCTGCAGTCACATGATTTATTTAAGTCATATGATGGTCAACATTCTCAAATGTTGCTTATCTATTAATTCTAATACTTTAAGTACTAAAGATACAAAAATTTACATTAATAAATTTTCTTTATAAAATTTTTTCCTACAACTTATTTTCTAAGAAAGACAGCAATACAGAAATGTAGAGAAACAAACTTTTATCAATTTAAAGTTTTGTTATATGTTTTTATCAAATGGACCATAATGCCTTGCCTCTAAGAATTAAAAATCAGAATCCATAGAATTATATGTTCTCTTACCGTCCAAGAAAACATTGCCAAAGAGGACGATTCTGTGTAGCTAAATCAGAATCTTTAGAACCAAACAATTTAGCTAAAAGTCGAACAACAGCCAATCGCTCTTCTCCATCATTGCTCTGAGAGAAAAGGGAAAATAAATGAAGCCTGAGGCTTAATTATCAAATTACAAAAATGGTAACATGAAACATAATTGAAAAGCTACAATTTCATACTTCTACTTATAATGATGAAAACTTTAATATATCATATGCTGTCATTTACAATAAATAAATTGATTTGATTCCATGTTAGATCATCTGGTTCTGTACTCGTATTTCCCACTCTCCTAACTGCTAATTTATTCCCATTTCATTACTTGTTTGCAATCTACACATTAGTTACAGACACTGTAAGATGAAGATAACCATCCAATTCTAACATTTTAAAAGAGTCCAAGAAAAAAATTCAGTGAAGGACAAAGATGTAAACAATTCCTGCCCAAATTGTTTTTTTTATTAGACCAATATGAAGATTCTGATATGTGAAGTTTCAGTAAAGGATCCTTAACTTCACTTAATAGAAGAGTAAAAATCTTAAGAGGCTCTAAAATGTCAGGTGAACTGAAGATTAGAAAAAAAGCAAAATGTAGTTTAAAATTGCTTTTTGGTAAGGACCCCATTTTCTTATGGAATCACTATATGCTATGAAAATTCTGTTCTACTTTTACTCGTGATGTCACATCTTAATTGAAAATTAAGTGAATCTCAAACCATTCGGTGTGTGAAACTTTCATAAAAATTCACTAGAAAAATAATTTAATAACTTAAAGCAATGGTTAACTTTTTGAAGTGCTGAAAGACAATACATATCTAGACAAACAAGAGCCCGTGTACTAATGGAGATGATATAGTTAAAAATAATGTTAACTGACTATAGTGCTAATTTGTTAAAAAAGGATTTAAGATATCTAGTAAAAGTTCTTATTCATGTATCTTTAAAGTAAATCCGTGAAATCAAATTGTATCCATGAAGAAGAAAAGGCATAAGATAATGAGTAACTGAGCATTGTGGTAAACAGAAAAACTTTACTACTCAGCTATAGTCATTTTGTTGTCACATAGAAAATAAGGACTCAATGTTGTTAAATCTTCTGATAGTTTTGAAAAGAGACATATTATCAGAACTTAAACCAAAATCTGATACTTAAATGTATTCATTCATTAATGGTTAGCAACTAAAGTAAGAAAATTCTTTGTATGAGATAATAAAATCCATCAAATAAAACTTATTTTATGACTAGTTGGAGCTAGTTAGCAACTTGTGCTTCTAAGAATGAACATAAATAAGGGAACATGGAGAAGAATGGGGTATGAACAACTACTACAGTTACCTGTAGTTTACATTGTCTATACATGGAAACCTAAGTCTAGTGCCCAATTCCTTTCACTATTATAGCACTGTTTTTTTTTAAAGATTAAAGAGCCTTGACTTTTCACATTTAGACTCTCTGAATAGATCAGAAGATATTTTAATGCCTTATACCTAGAAATAATTTAGTACAGTAACATCTTTAGACTGTTTTTAAAACAAACAAACATACAATAGCAAAAAATAAACAAAACCTGTTCTCTTTGTAACATTTTCCATAGGAGTGTCTTAGAATCCTGGTACCAATGTCCATTATACCATAAAAAGCCAAAATTTATAACAATCATTCATTACTTAACACATTTAAGAGTTTAAAAACTGGAGTTCTGATACCAAGTTTGTTTTAAGTGTGTCACCTGGACAAAGTATTTAATGGTAAGTTTTTAAAAATGTAAATGTTTGATTAGTTCTAATTATCCCATAGCTTGATAAAAACCTTTCAAGATATTCTCCTCCAGGATAGGGGGTTAAATGTCAAGTTTTTCATATTTTTTTGAAGGGTTATGAAAACCTTGCTGAGTTGATCATTAATAATTGTAATAATATAATTGTAACCATAATTCTGAGCATTCAGTTTGAAATCTTCTGATGTTCTAAAACACACCCATAGCCACTTAGTAACATATATTATAAGTTTCTAAGTAATACTACTTTTCCTATTATTTATCAGTTATTGTACAAGGTAAGCTGTAATTCTGCAATGTAAATTCTCTTAACACCCAGAAGAATTGTTTTAACTCATTCAAAAAATGTATACCTAAACTAAATGTAAGATAAAGTGAATTCATACTTTTTTTTTATATAGTTAAGAAAAACTGTGATAATGTATCTTCTTTTAAAGTTTCAAAGTTATGGGCCTCCCTCATGGCATAAGGGGTTTAATCTCAGTACTATGAAGCTACCAGCAGCTACTGCACCATGAGTTTGCTCCCTGAGCAGGGAGCTAACCCACATGGTGCAGCAAGACCTCTCTTGTCCTGCCTGTTGCTTCCCTCAGTAGTATATTTCAGTAGATTTGCTTGTTCTGCTCCCCACTCTCTGGTGAATCTTATCATCTCCCACCCCTGCACCCCAACTCTTGTATGCATAAATAAAATAAATCTTAAAAAAAAAAAGTTTCAAAGGTTTTAAAATTACAGTCACTCCTACCTTCAGTTTGAATTCAAGCTGTGGCATGACAGATAATAATAAATGAGGATCTATAGCAAAAAGTTCCTGAATCAGATCAAATACATGTTCTGACAAATCACTTACTGACGATCTTCCCAGCACCAGAACTTGATTGAAAAACTACACGAGATAGCAAAACAAAAATAAAAATCCAATTAATCTAAAAACTTGTATAAGTTTTCAATAAACATGTTAAAAAGAAGAAACTACACAATCAGGCATTATATAGACCACTGAATGGGATGAAACAACACGTTTTTCTATTATAAATATATGTATGACAGGACAGCCTCCAAAACAAAAGGGAAAAACAAACTATCAAATCACAGGGCCTCCGGAGTGGTGCAGTGGGTTAAGCAATGCACTGTGAAGCAAACCACGCCACTTCAGCACAAGTTCGATCCCTGCCGCTGGCCAGAGGGGGTGACCCACATGGCGCGACAGACCTCTCCTGCTTCTGCCACTGCTCCCCTCAGCAGTGTGTTTCGGTTGATCTGCCTGTTCTGTTCCTCACTCTGTCTCTGGTGAATCCTCTCACCCTCGCACCTCTGGCCTGTATCCCAGTTCTTGTACACATAAATAAATCTTAAAAAAAAAATTATCAAATCATGAATGTTATAGGGAGAAAAGCAAAAAGAACTGGTTTGTTAGCTTTCTTTCTGACATTACTAGGAATCCTTTTATTAAAACTAAACAATTTAGATCCTGTAACAGACAATTTTAAGTCTCAATCTTCTCAATTTTTGTTTATTCTATGAATTTAGTAATAGAGTATTTAAATGTAAGTGGTGAATTTAATTGCACACACACACCCACCCCTGAGGGAGGGGAAGGAGAGGAAAATCCAGAGAAAGGTACATTTTAACTCAGAGGACAAAGTGAAGAAAAAGTTGATGATACAAAGTTAGTTGGTTTAAAATTTAAGAGACTGATATGAAGAAACAAAGAATATTAATCTCAAGAGCGTAAAAGACAGCCACTCTCCACAAATACACATGCACACTAGGAAAAGTAATTTAAAGAATATTGTAGCTGCTGAAAAGGCAGGAATATGCAACTGATAGTATATATTTCTAATAGTATGATAAAAAGATAAAATTTTTTGAAAAGCAATCCATATTAAAAGCCAGAAAATGTTAATATTTAAACTGCAAACCTTGAAAAGATAAAGGAAAAGTCTATATAAAATTAACACAAGGTGACAGTTCATAGGCGAAATGGTGGTGGCAATTCCCTGGGGACTACAACTGATGTCAAATATATTTAAATAAGTAAAAAAAATTAACGCAAACACATACACATACAAATATAGACTACTACTATTACTACTACTTCTGGGAGGATACAAGAACTGAGAGGTAATGGGTAATTGAGAATTGAGATTAGGGCATTAGGGATTGAACAGAGACACTTTCACTGTATAGTTTGGTACTATTTGAAAAAATATATTTGTAGCCATGTTTAATTATTAATTATATAATAATTCATATCATTTAAATGAACATACCTCACTTGGACTGGACTTTTTTGTTGAAAAATCAGTAATATATAAATGCTACATTCACAAATACTACTGAAGGAAAACACAAATATTACTGAAGAAAAATCTAAACGCAAGGCAATAGGGAAATGATTATGTAAATTATGGGTATTTGTCAATTCAAAGGAACATTTTAAGGCATTCAGATTTTTTTGTTGAAAAAAAATATTTATATGTAAATATATGTGGTAATTCTAATTATATTTATATAAAGTACATGGGAAAAAACAGGTAATAGTGTGAGCAAATTTGAAGCAATAGAATATATTATTGTATTTTAACTATGAATATTTTGTTCCAAATTACTATGCTGGCTTTTTAGTAAAATAGCAAACTTCTATTGGATAAAGTAAGAAATTATTTTTATTACTATATAACAATTATTTAAGAGGGAGAAATCATATTTTAGAAGAATGACCTAGAGACAAGGAGAGGAAAATACACTGACACAGAAAGCTGAACATAAAGATGAGAAAGTGAGAGACCAGTATATCCAGGAGATAAAAAGAGAAATATACAAATGAAAGCAGAAGATGGAGTGGGAGTTGTAGATATAGTTTCATAAAGTATTATTCTTATCGTGTGCCATTTAAAATAATGTCAATAAAACTTATAAAGTTCTATTTGGTCACACTGGGATCTATCAGTTCTTTTACACATTTACTCTACATAGACAAAACTGTTTATAGGCTAACTAAAGCAATATGTGAAAGGTCTTAATAAATTAGTACAATGGAGCCTCCCTGGTGGCGCAGTGGGTTGAGCAACTCACTATGAAGCAAACCGCAGCCACTGCAGCACAAGTTCGATCCCTGCTTCCGGTCCAGGAGGGGATCCACATGGCATAGCAGACCTCTCCTGCCTCGCCTGCTGCTCCCTTTAGCAGTGTACTTCCGTTAATCTGCCTGCTCTGCTTCCCGCTCTGTCTCTGGTGAATCCTCTCACCCCCCACATGTCTGGCCTGTACCCCAGTGCTTGTATGCATAAATAATAAATCTTAAAAAAAAATAATAAAATAAATTAGTACAGTGGAGCAAGAATTACAAAACTATGGAACAAATACAGGCAGAAATACATACATTTGCAATGCATGCTTCAATAGTCTGGACTGTCCTTTTCAACAGGACTTTTGCAAGATCAAAGGACTGTTTGTTTAAATTCTGAAAAACAAAAATATGCAAAGTTACAAATGAATTAGAGAATTTATGAGACTGTAGCATTAGAACACTACAATAAACCCTGGAAATCTGACTGCAGAGTTGAAGGGGGAGAGACAAGTGGAAGGGGAAGAGCAAAATGTGGAGGGAATACAATAGACTATGGTGGAGGATTATGGGTGATTTGGTGGTGGATATGGTTGTGGTGACATATACCTGAATGGTGTGATACTATACCTATAAATCATATACAGCATTATAAACCAATGGTGCTTCAATGAAGAAAAAAAAAGGAAAGGAAAAAACATTTGCCTTCCATAGGTAGCATAATCAATGAAAATGTTGTAGATAGGTCAACAAGGGTAGTTATCAAAAATGTAATGTTGGGTGACAAAAGCAAGTTGTAGGAGCCTTAAGACAAACTAGATAACAAGATTATAGGTTGTTCATGGAAATATGTCTATGAGCGTGAAAGCACTTAGGAGAATCTAACCATCATATAAGACAGAGGAGGGAAAGGGCTTGAAAAAACTTTCAACAAACAGGTAATATTTTGTTCACTTTACATTAAAAAAAAAGGAGAAACAACAGAAACACCCAAAGACAAAATATTAGATTTGTTAAATGTGGACATCTGGAAATTTGTTATGCTATTGTCTATATGCTATTTTCTGTGTTTGAAACATTAGGAAAAAAAAAATCCACATGAAACAACAAAAATAAGAGAATACTGTTTTCTTCAAATCTATAAAATGAGGCAAAAAATATAACTGAATATTATGATTCTTCTACTAAAGTGGTCTCAAATGCAGAAGTTGCAAAAAGCACAACCATGAATCAAAAACTAAAATTCATTAATTAGCCCAAAGCCCAATTTTGTATTAAGTTTAGTTTTACTAAAAATGATTTAAGTCTTTCAGTTTTGTTAACTGACTTGGAGCTGGCAATTATAAACATGTATCTGAAACATACACATATGGCCCTCTCTAACTCACCATGCTTAGAATTCCAGTGCTTAATAAACATATGCTCAAAGAGTAGACCTGAATGAAAGTTTTCCAAGTATATCTCAGTGATATTTTTGAAATGCTGAATACCATGTTCCCTCCTCAAGATTCCCAATTAACTATAACAAATTAAAAGATCTGAAAATGACTATACAAAAAACATTTAACTTTTTAAAACTTACTGAAAATGGAATTCTTGTTTTGAAGAGTACCTATTAACATCTCTATACTTTGAAGTTTTAGATCAAACTAAGATGCATCCACCATCATCTTATACCTTTTCCAAAAAGATGCTAGGAAAAAATATATTCTAGCATTAGTAGTCAGCACACTTCTTGTGCAACAAATCATATGGTAAATGTTCTATTACAGTGCTTGTGAGGTATACAATCACTGCAGCTACTACACACACTGCTGTAGTAGCATGAAAGCAGCCCTAGACAAAATGAAAACAAATGAGCATGACTACATTCAAGTAAAATTTTATTTACATAGACAGTGGGTCAGATTTGGTTCCATGGATTATATAGCATCCTTGTGCCAGGCTTTTATTTCATCGGCAAAAGGTTAAGATCAGTTCAAAATTAAAGCAAACTTTCCATTTCCTAAAAGGGTATATTTCCTATTTATAAAAATACTCTCTGACCTGGGCCCTCCCTGGTGGTGCAAAAAGCTCAGCACTATGTGGCTATCTTCAGCCACTGCAATACTGAGTTCCATCCCTGGCCAAGGAGGTAACCCACATGGCACAGCAGTCTTGCCTGTCTCACCCGCTGCGCAGCGTATGTCAGGAGATCCGCCTGTTCTGCTTGACACTCTATCTTTAGTGATGCCTCTCACTCCCCTCACCTCTGGTCTGTACTCCAGTTCATGTATGCATAAATAGATCTTTTTTAAAAAAAGTACTCTTTTACTAAGATGTAAACACCAAACATACTATTCCTCTCCAAGTTTTTCCTCTCTTATTTTGTCTGACATATACTTCCCCTTTGTGAGTCTAAAAAAACCTGACCAGTTAAGGTTCATTTGAAATAAAATGTAAATATTTAGTCAAGATAAGCAGAATTTGTAACTAATTATATCTTACTGACACAATGTACATCTAATATCTAATAACAGGTCATTGAAACACAGAGGAAAAGAGCTGAGGGTAAGCATCAACAGTGACAGGTAGGCCTGATAAAAGACCAGTGGTGGTACTTGTAGGGAATTAACTCCTCTTGTTCCTTAGGAGGATCTACCAGAGAGAAACAGAAAAAATAAATGGGGGCAAATATACAGTTCTCATCCTTTCCCCTTTTAACATTAACCATATAGTTCCTGCAGGATATGGTTCTGAGAAAAAAACCAGGAACAAAAGAGGAAATATCTTCTTTAAAACAAACAAAACCTGACAGTACTACAACCCCCTTTTAATTCCCATACTAGTTCTGAATGGTAAATTTGAAATATTTTCATTTTCCAGAAGACAGGCAGCACTTAATTGAATAAAAATCTTCTACAATATTCAAATCAACATATTTTCTAAAAACAAGAATAACTCTAAGACTGATATGTGTTACTCCTTTTATTTGGAGCTGGAGACAACAATGTGATTATGATCACAAATTGTAATAAAAAAAGTTACTTTTTCATATGTGTTACACAACAAATCTTTAAGCTTTACCATTAATTAACCTTTAATGTCTTCATACTATACAAACCTTATGTGCAGGAATGAGGTTAATAAGAATGGAGTCCAACAATTCTTGAGTAACTCCATCACCTTCCATGATGATAGAACTCATCAAGTCTAGCATGTGCATTTGTACCTTCTTATTGTGGCTATTGCTAAAAGAAAATTTAAAAAATTTTAAAAAATGGAAGACGAAAGAATTTAGGTTTACAAAAAGAGAATTAAACTTTTTAGTTTTTAAAACAACTATCTCAGATTTGTAAATGGTTCACTTGAGGGAACCATGCATATAATGACAAAGAAATTTCGGTTGTTAAAAATACAGTAAGGCATTTTTTTGGTGAAGAATTTCACAAAGATCTTTATAATAAATTATGTACCTATATAATTTGTATTCAAGGAGTGTGTTTAATTCAACCAAACAAAAACATGAAATTCTTAAAAAGGTCATCTTTGCTTATATGTTCCCAGATTTTTAAAAGGTGACAAAATTTTATTATTTTTAAAAAGTAACAGGAAAATAAGAAGTACAGTATAATGAAGTTATCTAGCTCTTTCTGATCTCTTTAAATGTTAATACAGGGGCTTCCCGGTGGCACACAGGGAACCACACTATGAAGCACCACACTATGAAACACCCATAGTCACTGCAGCATGAGTTCGATCCCTGGCCAGAGAGGTAACCTCCCCTGCCCCACCCGCTGCTTCCCTCAGCAATGTAACCCAGTCAACCTGCCTGTTCTGCTTGCTCCCCACTCTGTCTTTGGTGAATTCTCTTACCCTCCCTACACCTCTGGCCTGCACCCTAGTTCTGTATGCATAACTAAATGAATCTTGAAGACTCTTAATACATTCCCTGAAATAATACTATAAACACACAGAAAAGCCTAAGCCAACGCAGGTTATTTCTGCTATATATATTACCAAAAGGTCCTGAAAATGTCATCCTGCTATCTCTAACACAAATTTCAAACAAACAAAAAATCAACATGGTATAACCAGAAATCAGTTTCAGTGATGCTTTACCTGTAGGCCTCCTAAAGAAATGTCTACTGCTGATGCAAACTTATCTAAAAAAGAATGGCTACAAAACTTTTATAATCTTGTCATAGCATCTAGACTTCTTTCCTTCTGACTGCTACTTAACTGAAGAATTGACCTGCCCATTTTTACATTTATTAGTATATACAAAGACAAATCAAGGACAAATTTAGATCAAGGTAGATCTAAATTAGTTTACAGCACTACAGATATAGGGAAGTTTAATCAAGACTGAATAATCTTAAGAACATTTATCTTTCCCCTATGCTTTCAAAATATTAAGTGGAAATAATGTATAACAGACTTGTTTGTCATTGAGTGGAAAAAGGCAAAACTCTAGAAACTTGATGGAAAAATTATCATACTGCTAGGTATACAACTTTCTACAATTTTATAAAGATACCTAAATAAAGCCTTAATAAAATTTCACTTCAAAATACAGTAAAAATAAACTATAGTCATACATTTTTCTGATATACAGAAAATATAAAATACAGAAAATAAAAAATATGCAGAATATTCTAGCAATATGCAGTCTAGTATGCAAAAGCCATTAGCTAATAGCCATTTGGCTACTGAATAAAGTATAGTAGAGCCACATTCTGCAGTACTGTTGCTTTAGGATATAGTCAGATGAGTAAGATATATTATCTATATTAAATTATATTAAGTTTCACTCATTTCTTCATAATTACAATGTGTATACAAGTAAGTTAAGAATTTAGATGAGGGCCTCCCTGGTGGCGCAGAGGGTTGAGCAACACACTATGAAGCAAACTGCAGCCACTGCAGCACAAGTTCGATCCCTGCCGCCGGCCAGGGAGGGGACCCACATGGTGCAGCAGACCTCTCCTGCTGTGCCCGCTGCTCCCCTCAGCAGTGTACTTCCGTTGATCTGCCTATTCTGCTCCCTGCTCTCTATGGTGAATCCTCTCACCCCCCACACCTCTGGCCTGTACCCCAGTGCTTGTATGCATAAATAAATACATCTTTAAAAAAAAAAAAAGAATTTAGATGAGACAGTGTATGTTTGTATATAATATAATACTATATCTGATAACAATGCTTGGTTACTCTACAATAAAATAAAACACAATACCACACT
The DNA here is from genome assembly GCA_019455555.1 of Galemys pyrenaicus. Lineage (NCBI taxonomy): Eukaryota > Metazoa > Chordata > Mammalia > Eulipotyphla > Talpidae > Galemys > Galemys pyrenaicus. Next base: position 5,810,429 of record JAGFMF010011678.1, on the reverse strand, counting down.
GAAATCAGAGTTTAGACTCTTGATCAGCAACTTTTCCTTAGGCAAGCCACCACACTCCTCCATGTGTTGGCTTCCCCATTTCAACAATGTGTAGTTCTAAAATGAGAAGATATCAGTCCGTGTACTCTAATGTCTTCCAATACTCACTAGTGGTATTAGGAAACTTCTAATTTCTATGTCGTAATTCAGGAATTTATTATGTGAGGTCTCATACCATTTACTTTGTGAGAGTCAACAAATAGAACTGGTATTGTAATTTAAATGGTAGTACAGGCAAAAGGCAGGTTTCAGACAATATAATTTTTGTTTTCCTCTTCATGTTAAGTTTTCTAAGAAAAACACTTCCTTATGAGTCCCAAAAGTTCTTAGTATACAGTACATGAAACTTCAATATACACAGCAAATTATATACAGCAAAGAGACAAACAAGAATACTTCAAACATAACTTACTTGATAACTGAGAAGAGAGTTCTAAAAAGCTGAATAAAAATTTCATTGCAATCTTCCAATTCAAAGCAGATGTTATATGATTTAACCCAAGCTAAATTCTTAAATAGATAAATAAAAACAATTACATAACACAATTGGATGACTTACATAAAAGCAAATTCATGAATAAAATTTAATTTCTAGAATTTCAAGTGTATATTAAAGCCTACAAAAGCCCATCATATAAAATGACATTTATGTCATATACTTTTGATTTTTAAAAAGATGTATCTAAGAAGTCTTCTCTAATTGAAAAATGCTAAATTGTTAAAGGCTAGTAGACATATATAGATACAAAGCATAAAGAGCAGTGAAATTTAATTCAACTCAATCCCTTTCAGGGTTAGGAAAAATAATTGAGATGAAAATTAAGCTTGAAATAATGTAACACTTTATTCCAGTGAAACATAATTTATTTTTTCAGGGCATGAGGAGCAATAAGCAGATTATATTTTCCTCATTAAATGCAAAAACATGTATTAAGTGGGTTTTACATAAAACAAAGACATTTTACATTATAAATTAACTACAAAGAATTTTCTACTACATGAAACATTGTGATATTTATTAAATTTCTTTTTACCTCTAATAAATAAAAGTATCTATTAAACTGCGGACTCTTTGTATCCTCCAAACCTTTTAATTGTCTGGTAATAAACAAAAATATGTCCTGTTAAAAAGATGATAAAATATATTAATTTAGACACAAATACTTATTCTTTCACAACACACTAAAGTCTTTATAGATATGAACCCATTACAAACTACAATAAAAGAAAATTTCTTCTTTAGACAAATGACTTGGGAATGGCCTAGTTCATTATTCAAAATAGCTGGAAAAGAGAAAAATCACACAAAATTACATCATTTAGAAGAAAAATAAAAATTATCACACCACAAATCTTTACTCTTTTTCCTACTGTGAGAACCATAGGTTCTACACCTTGTACCTTTTCATCTACTCTAGCACTTCCATTACACTTTACTCACTGTATTCATCAGGTGCACGATAATGTGCACAATTACGTGCACATTAAGGATCTGAATGAGCCTGTCCATTACTTTTCCTATGTGCAAACAGAAATTTTAAGTACCTAGCTTGCAATATGATGTGTAACTATGAAGTTTTATGGCGCAAACCCACTAACTTTTCACAATGATATGGCTTCATTTCTCAGCAAGTTTTTTTTTTTTTTAAAGAAGTTTCAATCCAAAATAATATCAAGGTGGGACACACTGATTTTAAGGATAATTAAAATAAAGCAGTTCAAAGGATTAAAATTTGAGAAAATATTCAAAATATGAAATTAGTTCAAGAGGTCAATGCTAAAGAGGATTTTTACCCATTTCAAACAAAGGCAAAACCACCAAGATAAGCATATAGTTTTGCATGTATAGTAATTTGCAGGGAGAAACAGTTATTAGAATGTGTAGATTCTAGTACATTATTGTTTAAAGTGTCAATAATCCACTGTTTATCTCTTCAGTTCAGTTACCTGGGCTGTGATAAGTTATCCTGAAGATCAAATATGAGCAGACAGGGACTGGTTTAGATTTGTACTCTCAGTGCCTCATAAAAATGTCAGTTGTTTTGGTAGCTACTCAATGAATACCAACTGAATGAAAAATTATTTTGTAACTTACGATCTTATTAAGGTGAATGATATGAAATTTATGTTCCTAAAGATGAAATCTTTCCTAGAAGTTAAATTATAAAAGTAAACATATTTTGTAATAATTGAACTTACCTTAAGCTTATCATGGGACGTATATGGAGCTTCTGGGGCATAGATTCGAAAGATGTCGGCCAAACAACATGCTACAAGGAGACGCACATCTTTATTGGGATTCCTGAGGAAAAATTCGGATGCAAGATGCAAGGCTAGTGGGAGATACTGCTGTTTTTCATCTTCTGAATCCTGATCCATATCCATAAAAGTTTTTACTACCATCTGTAAAAATGTATAAAAGGAAATTTTAATCAACTCCTAATACTAGAATCAGTGGAGAATATATTTGAAGAAAAAAATATCATCTTCATGAAATCTTATCATTTTAGACAACATGGAAGGAACTGGAGGGGATTATGCTAAGTGAAATAAGTCAGAAGGAGTAAGACAAATACTGGATAATTTCATTCATGTGTGGAGTATAGGGAAATAGAACAAAGCAAAAAAACAAAAGCAAACCAAAAGAAACCTTAGAAATCTGAGGGTACCAGAAGGAGGTTGCAGTTATGGAGCAAAGGATATAAGCAGTTCAATGGTCTATAGTGAGGACTATAGGAGCCTTGGTGGTAGGTATTGTATAAAACACATCTGAAAAGATGTGAGTCTATACCTCTAAATCATGTGTAGTGTAGTATACTAGTATTACTTCAATAAACACACACATACACACACATGCCTTCAGACAACACAAATTAGCAAATCAGCTTTCTTTTCTCCACAAGAATCAAAACTTTAAAAAAGCTTCATTTAATAATTTGGGTAGGGGTCCCTGGTGGTGCGATGGGCTAAGCAACGCACTATGAAGCAAAATGCAGCCACTGCAGCACGAGTTCAATCCCTGCTCCGACCAGGGAGGGACCCACATGGCGCAGCAGACCTCTCCTGCCTCGCCTGCTGCTGCCACAGGCAGTGTGTTTCAGTCAGTCTGCCTGTTCTGCTTGCTCCCTGCTCTGTCTGGTGAATCCTCTCACCTCCAGAGACTCTGGCCTGTACCCCAGCTCTTGTGTGCATAAATAAATAAAAATAAATCTTTTAAAAAAATAATTTGGGTAAAATCAGAAGCATAAACAAGCATCAGCTTTTGGATTACTCAGACATATCTGCATTAATACCAGGTTTATAAAAATTTTGAAAAGCATTATTTCTATAGCTAACTCAGGCAAAAAGATTTTGGTCTCAAATGCATACCCAATTCATATGATATTTTACAAACCATTGATACATTCTTAAAACTATTTCATTCCATACTTTGGTAAGTTTTAAAATTCACAACAGAAAATCATGTTTAAATATTTTTATGTGTTTGGACTTCTAATTAAAAGCTTTAATTAAAAATAATCTTGTTATTTATAATTACAAAATTAACAAATGCACATTTTATTTATTTATTTATTTTTAAAGATTTATTTATTTATGCATACAAGCACTGGGGTACAGGCCAGAGGTGTGTGGGGGGGGAGAGGATTCACCAGAGGCAGAGTGGGGAACAGAACAGGCAGATCAACTGAAGTACACTGCTGAGGGGAGCAGCGGGCACAGCAGGAGAGGTCTGCTGCACCATGTGGGTTTCCCCCCTGGCTGGCAGCAGGGATCGAACTTGTGCTGCAGTGGCTGCGGTTTGCTTCATAGTGCGTTGCTTAACCCACTGCGCAACCAGGGAGGCCCCAAATGCACATTTTAGACATTCTAAAATGCAAAAAAGTGTAACAAAAGTTTTGTCTTTATCAACCTCAACTGTTTACATTATACAAATGTATACAAATACAAATAACACACATATATTACAAACATTATATTTGTATACTTTGTGCTTGTCTGTTATTTCTATAGAATTGCAGACAACTATACTACATTTCCTTGTTTATTTATCAAACCGTGGTGTTTTCCTCATACCTTTAAATTCTTTAATAAATCATACTTTACTTAACCAGTCACCACTATAAAATACTTAAGTTTTATCTCTATTTGCCAACTTTTATCATAAACAAGTGCTGAATTCTGTCATTTATAGAAACATGGATGGAGCTAAAAGAAATTATACTCAGTGAAACAAGTCAGAAGGCAAGAGAAAAATATTGGATGGCTTCACTTTTAGGAAGAATGTAAAGGAACAAAAACTACAACAAAAAAATCAAGAGAAAGTTCAAGGAAATGGGCAATTACAACCAAAAACAAAAAAAAACTCAACAAGATCAAAAGGTCAAAGATAAACAAAAGGGATCATTGTGGGGGGGAGGGAAGGAAGGGCAAAGTCTGGATGAGGGCATAAAGAGCACAAGGGGCTGAGGTGAAATGGGTGGGAACTCCCTGGGGACTACAAATGATGTTAAATACAATTAACTAAATCTAATAAAAAATATTTGCCAAGAAATAAAAAAAAAGTGCTGAATTTTATCAAATTATTTTTTTGTGTCAACTGGGGTAGACATATTTTTCTCTAATTTTATTAAGTAAATCCCAAGGATTGGTTTTCTGATTTTAGTACAAGCTTGCATTTCTATCTAATTCTAGCCGAACTTTGCATTACTAAGGTAAAGCCAACTAGGTCATAACAGTTTTGTGTATTGCTATATTTGATTTGCTACTACATTTTAATATATTCTAACAATTTCATGAAATAAATTTATAACTTATTTTCTGAAGACAATCTTGTTGGTGTTAGTATTAAAGTTATATTAGACTGAAACAGATTGGGAAATAATCTCCTTCTTTCTAATATATAGAAAATTTGTAGTAAGAACTTTTTCCCTTAAACATGAGGTGAAGTTCATTCAATCAGAGGATGAATTATAATGGAATTTAGAAAATATTCTGAACTGAATGACAAAGAAAACATTAACTATCAATACCTGTGGGATGTAGTTACAGTTGTACTTAAGGGAAATTTATAGCCTTGAATGCATATACTTAAAAAAATGAATAAAAAATGAATAACATTTCTATCTTAAGTTAGAAAAGCAGTAAATTACATGAAAAGGAAACTGACTTAAAGAGGGTAAAAGTCAAGAACAGACATCAAGGAATTGGAAAACAAACATACATAGAGAAAAACCAACAATGCCAAACAACTGTTGAAATGATTAATAACACTGACAAGTCTGTAGACAAGAATTAATCAAGAACGGGGGTAAGCAACAAATTACCAATATGATGCATGAAAAAGAGAAGATATTATGATACAACATCCTAGTAATACAAGGTGGAGGTGGGGGGTGAATGGGACCCGTCACATGAAATAGATCACCTGAACAATTTTGTTTCTATGAAAATTGAATCTGAAATTAAAAATTCTCTCATAAAGAAATCTCCAATGCCAGATGATTTCATTGGTTAAATAGTCCCAAACAAGACAATATAGATTGTATTAACTACACTGTTCAAAATATCCAACCCCTCATGCAATTCTGCTATTATAGATGCACATCTTGGCCTGCCCACAGTCACTAGTCAGAGTGAGAGTTTTTTTTTTTTTTTAAGATTTATTTATTTATGTATACAAGAGCTGGGGTACAGAGGTGCAAGAGATGAGAGGATTCATTCACCAGAGAGAATGCGGGGCAGAAAAGGTCTGCTGCGCCATATGGGTCACCTCCCTAGCCAGGGATTGAACTTGTGCTGCAATAGCTGGCAACAGCTTGATAGTGCTGAGACTTAACTCCTTTGTCCACCAGGGAGGCCCATGAGAGTCTATTTTTAAAGCACAACAGCCATGTGAGAGTCAACACTTACAAAATGAAGCCTCCTATCTTATATATTAACACTGATAGAGATTTTATCTAGCTAGAATTACGAATGAGAAAGAGGGCCTCCCTGGTGGCGCAATGGGTTAAGCAATGCACTATGAAGCAAACCACAGCCACTGCAGCACAAGTTAGATCCCTGAGGTTAGCAGGGGAGGTGACCCACATGGCGCAGCAGACCTCTCCTGCCTTGCCCAATGCCCCTCTAAGCAGAGTATTTCACTTAATCTGCCTGTTCTGTTCCCCATTCTGTCTCTGGTGGCTCTCCTTACCTCCCTCCCCCTATACCTTTGGCCTGTACCCGGATGCCTAATTTAAAAAAAAGAGAGAGAATGAGAAAGAATATAATACAGAAACTAAGCACCTGAAATTTAGGAATTATTTATTTATTTTAAAGATTTATTTATTTATACATACAAGAGCTGCGGTACAGGCCAGAGTCCAGAGAATTTACCAGAGACAGAGTGGGGAGCAGAACAGGCAGACCAACTGAAACACACTGCTGAGGGAAGCAGCAGGTGAGACAGGAGAGGTCTGCCTATGTCACGTGGGTCCCCTCTCAGGCCAGCAGCAGGGACTGAATTCGTGCTGCAGGGGCCACAGTTTGCCTCATAGGGCGTTGCCCACCCAACGCACTGCGCTACCAGGGAGGCCCTGAAATTTAGGAATTATTAAGGGGAGAAATGAGCACCATTATGGAGTTTTGAAGAGATAAAAGATAATCATAACAATGAAACCCATAGTTGGGTTTGGAGTTTGGGAAGACAATAACGAAGTGTGTAGCATCTAGCTACATTTACTTAGGAAGTAACAGCCCATTCACTTGAAGCCATCTTATAAAGATGCTACATAATTCAGCAAATCTCAACCAACAAAATAATCAAAATCCATTATTTAAAGATGAGTAAACTAAAGATCAGTTTATTTATTTATTTTTAAAAAGATTTATTTATGCATACAAGAACTGGGGTTCAGGCCAGAGGCGTGGGGGGTGAGAGGATTCACCACAGAGCGGGGAGCAGAACAGGCAGATCAACTGAAGTACACTGCTGAGGGGAGCAGTGGGCACAGCAGGAGAGGTCTGCCACACCATGTGGGTCCCCTCCCTGGCTGGCAGCAGGGATCAAACGTTTGCTGCAGTGGCTGAGGTTTGCTTCATAGTGAGTTGTTTAACCCACTGCGCCACCAGGGAGGCCCTAAAGATTAGTTTAAATCTTTATGCAAGATGACAAAAGTCAAAGGAAAGAGCAAGTAAACCAGAGAAAATTGGCCTTTATCATGAAGACAAAGAGTCACTGAATTGTTTTGAGCAACACCATAATATGGTTAGATTCTAATTTCATCAAAATACTTCAATACTTCAATTAAGAGGTGGCAAGTAAATGAATGTGTCATAAAGTTGATGGATCCATGAAAGTTAAACCAGCCACACAGGTCATTAAGATATTATACTAATCAAGAATTAGAAACAGAACCAGTTCAATAGGAGGTGAGCGATGACATGAAAAAGGCATGATCAGTTTATTGGTTTTTTGGATATTTCTCTCTCTCTCTCCCCCCCCACCCCACACACACGAGAGCCACAAAGTAATATGTGTACATACATTTATCAAAATAATAGCTATTTTAATTACAATAACAGTTATACTTTCTGGGTATGATGATCATAACATGATTGTTAAATGTGTTCAATTGGGGGAATACACACTGAAATAATACTGAAATGGTATGTCTAGAACTTGCTTCAGGATCTCAGAAATTTACTTTCCCCACTTTTGTTTTTGAATTGTTACATAATAAAAAGTGAAAAATGTTTTTTTAAAAGACTACAAGTATCATAGGAAATTTAGAATCAGGCATCCCTGGTGGCTCAGTGGGTTAAGCAAAGTACTATGAAGCAAATCTCAGCCACTGTAGCACGAGTTAGATCCGGCCAAGGGAGGGGACCCACATGGCACAGCAGAACTCTCCTGCCTCGCCCCGCTGCTCCCCTCAGCAGTGTGTTCCAGTTCATCTGCCTGTTCTGCTCCCCACTCTGTCTGGTGAATCCTCTCACCTCCCTGGACTCAGCCTGTGCCCCAGCTCTTATATGCATAAACGATTAAAATCTTAAAAAAAAAAAGAAATTTAGAATCCCTTTAAAGTATCTAATTACCTATTAGATGATATAAAGGTTTCAGAAATTTAAATTCTATTTAAAAATAAGAAAAGATGGGAAGGCGGAGAAAGAGATAGATAAACTGAGACTTAGAGATATTAGCTCTTCAGTTAATATGAGTTAATGGCAGGTCTAGGACTAAAAACTAAAACCCAGGTCTCAGGATTACTAATCTGATATTTCCCAGAACTCTTACAAGCTGGTACTTTAATTCTTTCCTTTTTTTCTCATACTTTACTTGTTTAGTCTTTCCTGCATTAGACTTAAATTCTGTGGTGGTATAAAATGTATTCATTTGTGTGGTATCAGAATCTTCAGGACTATGCCTGATACAAAGCAGGTACTTGATATTTGTTGAATTAGGGCTGAAACAACTAGTTGAGAGAATCTACATGCATACTAATCTTTCAACAATAAAAAAAACCCACTTACCCCCCCCCCCCAGTTGTGAAAATATGTAAGTTTTGGTGTTAAAGAAAATAAACCGGGCCTCCCTGGTGGCACAGCAGGTTGAGTGCCACATTGTGAAGCATCTGTGGCACAGCAGTGCATGTTCAATCCTCGGCAAGGGAGGGGACCCACATGGCGTGGCAGACCTCTCCCGCCTCGCCTGCTGCTCCCTGAGCAATGTACTTCCGTCTATCTGTCTGTTCTGCTCCCCACTCTGTCTCTGGTGAGTCCTCTCACCTCCTGAGACTCTGGCCTGTACCCCAACTCTTGTATGCAGAAATAAATAAATTTAAAAAAATTAAATAACCTTTAAACTTTATTTTTTTATTGAGGTAACACTGGTTTATGACACTGAATATGACTTAGAGGTACAGGCTCACCCTCCACGTACTACCACCACACTGCACCTACCATCTGTAGTCCACCATGGTTTATTATGCTCCCTCCCCGATGCAGTCCTCTCCCAACCCTGACAGCCTCAATTCTACAGTCAGATTTCTAGGGTTTGTTAATTGGCATGGCTTTCTCTTACCATTTTTTTGTTTATGTGTATTCTACATATACGTGAAATCATCACCTCTTGTCTTTCTCCTGATTCAGCTAGTATAACCTTAAAGTGGTAATTCATATTCACAAACTGCCAAACTGGATAACACCTGAGTTATCTGCCAATATGTGCTCCTTTCCAGTTTCCTAAATCCTTCTACCTAACATACATTTGAGGTGAAACCTGAGAAATGAAGGCTAGCCAGGGCACAGTTAATGTTTAAGTCAGAAGTACAAAAATTAAAAGTCAACCAAATACATTCTAATTCTGTAGTTCAACACATTAAAGCAACTATTGGACCCCAAACTCAACATTCAAAGTGAATTACTGACGAAAATTTATCACAGTATTGTTTTCTTCATTATACCTGGAGTGTAAATTCTATTTAAAAAAACTTCAGTGTCTTTAATAATAGTAAGAGTACCTGTCTCAAAAGTGAGTTTGCTTCACACTGAATAAATTCATGAAATTGCTATCACACCCAGTTTAGGTCCTTTTTACATCATACACAATTTTAGTCTCTTTAATTCTCAAAATCAAATGGAATGCTTCCATATTACTCTCCTTAAAACATTTAGTTAAATGTTACCCCAATTCAAGCAATGGCTTCTTACCACCTGATATCCTGACACTTAAAATGTCATGACCAATTTTCTAATTTTTTATGTTTATGTATACATGCATTTGTGCATATATATGGAGATATGCTCACGTGTATATACATACACACAGGTGTGTTTATGTGTAAATAAAAATGTTAAATTTCATGAGATTAAGTGAGAATTAAAATTTGGAAGAAAAAAGGAAAGGAAAAGGAAAAATGAGGCCCAGACAGACCAGCATAGACAAAGACACACAAATATACACAGAAAATCATTATGGCACAAATAGAGAGCCAGAGTATAAGCAATACTAAGTACATGAAAAGTCCCTCAGGGTAAGATAAAAAGGGAATGGTGAGAAAGAATTGACAGTTCCAGAGGAGGATAACTGGACTAACAGCTCCCATGTCAGTTGCTAAAAAATACTTCTACCTAGAATAACTTGACAACCACTAGGGAAAAGGAAAACAAAAAGTGGTTCTTTGAAAAGATCAACAAAAAGGAAAAACCTTTAGCTAGATTGTGACCAAGAAAAAGACTTAAATCACAAGATTCAGAAATGAAAGACTTCTCATAAATAAAAACCATGGAAGAATATTGTGAACAGTTACATGCCAGTAGAAATTAACTTAGATGATATGCACAAATTCCTTGAGACACAAACTACTGAAAATTGACCCAAAAAATCTGTATAAACCTATAGTAAATAAAGAGACTGAGGAGCCTTCCTGGTGGTGCACGGGGTTAAGGACAGCACTGTGAAGCAAACAGCAGCCACTGTGGCACAAATTCAATCCCTGGCCTGATCCCCCACATGGCGCAGCAGACCTCTCCTGTCTTGTCCTCTGCTCCCCTCAGCTATGTACTTCAGTCAATCCGCCTGTTCTGCTCCCTAGTCTGTCTCTGGTGAATTCTCTCACCCCCCACACCTCTGGCCTGTAACCCAGTTCCTATATGCACAAATAAATAAATCTTTTTAAAATATCCTAAAAAAAATATAAAAAAGTTAATAGGAATGACCAAATTTTAAGAGCACAGAGAGAAATGACTGAAAAAAAAAATTAACAGAGCACCTGTAATCTGAGGGCAATATTAAAAAAAAAAATCTAAAATGTGTAGCTGGATTCTAGAAAGAGAAAAAGGTAGGGAAAAACCCTACAAAATATAATGACCAAAAATGTCCAAAATACCTCAAATAAATCTACAAATCTAAAGCAGGGCAAATGTGGAAGAAGCATGCATGTTGGTCATCATAGTCAAACTGCTGAAAGAAATCAAAGAAAAAGTATCTTGTCAGCAGTCAGAGAAAAATGACACATTACATACAGGGGTAAAAAGTACACACAATCATTGACTTCTCACATGAACCAGAGAATATAAAAACAGTGGAACCGTCAGCTTTTAAAGCATGAAACTGTTAACCCAGAATTTTATATTCAAAAAAGTAATATCCCTTCAAAATGAAAGTCAGACATTTTTAGACAAATGAAAAGTAAGTGAAATTATTCCAGCACATCCTCATTAAAAGAAACACTAAAGGGAACCTCCCCAGGCTGAAGAGACAAATGACCAAGTGAAAATTACCATTTCTTTCTTTTTTTTTTAAAAGAAAGACTTTTTTTAAAAAAAGATTTGTTTGTTTATGCATACAAGAGCTGGGGTACAGGCCAGAGTCACGGGAGGTGAGAGGATCCACCAGAGACAATGTGGAGTAGAACGGGCAGATCTGCTGAAACACACTGCTGAGGGGAGCAGCAGGAGAGGCAGGGCTCAAGCTTGTGCTGCTGTGGCTGCGGTTTGCTTCACAGTGCGTTGCTTAACCTATTGAGCCACCAGGGAGGCCAGGAAAATGACCATCTCTTATGTTCTTCAGAAGAACATAAGGAATGGTAATATGTATAAAAAGTTAAGGATATGTATTTCAATCCTGTGCAACAACATATTGACAGTCATGCATGACAAAGCAAAAAGGTATACCTAATAAAACCAGTAAATAATTAAAACTGAATTCTAAAAAACAGCAATAAAGATAAAAGGCAGAAAAGGATGACGACCAATAACAAACAGAGGAGACAGAGAAAAACTACAAAACGGTAGACAGATACCCAACTTTATCAACACTATTGAGTGAATTATGCCTCCAATTTAAAGGCAAAGATTATCAAACTGGATTAAAAAATTACAAAAATTAAAATGCATGGACCAACTATAAGCTGAACACATTTTAAATATAAAGACACATAAAAGTTGAAAGCAAAGAAAGTACATACTATATAATGCAGATGAAAAAATAAAGGGGTACAATCTAGGTATCAGGAATATTTCATGTTGAAAGGGTCAAGTTTTTGGAAAATTTTAAAAATCATATATACAAATGTGTCTAATAAAATAATTTCAAAATAAATGAAACAATAGACATAATTAAAATGGGAAGTAAACAATTTCACAATCACAACTTACCACCTTCTTACCAACAGAAATCACAAAAAGATTTTAAAATTCAGTAAAAATCAAATCTCAATCTTCTGACCTATATAGGACACCAACTGATCTATAAGAACACTACATTCAGCAACGGAAAAATACACATTCTTTTCAGGTACGGATATTATATTTGTCAATATAGGCTATATGCTGAGCAAAATAAAAAAACTTGATAGATTTTTCAAGAGTCTTGATTTATACAGAATGTTTTCTGATCACATTAGTAGAAGTAAATTAGGAATTACTAACAATTATTCACAAATACTTAAAATGCCTGGAAATTAACCACACATTTCTAAAGAACTTTAGGTCAAAGGGGGGGAAAAAAAAAATCACAAAAAAACTGAGAAAAATTTTCTAAATAAATGGTAATGAAAACATGTCAAAACCAATGAAATACAATTAAAACTGATTTAAGTGAAATGTTTAGCTTTAAAAACGTAAGTCAGAACAGTGGTTTTCAAACCAGAGTGACTGTTGCCCCTCAGGAGATATCTGACAATAACTGGGATTATTTTTAAATGCCCTAACTAGGGAAAAAGGGCTTACTTACAACTATCATCTAGTTGAGTATATTTGTAGGATGCTGCCATGCATCTTACAATGTTCAAACAGGCCCCCCAAACAAAGACTTGTCTGGTCCACACTGTCAAGAGTGCCAAGCCTGAGGGAACTGTTAGAAAACTCAAACTACATACAAAGAAAGAAGAATAGAAATGAATGAAATAGAAAAGAAGCATAGAAAAAATTACCAAGGCCAACAGTAAGTCTTTGAAAACAGAGGTCTAGAGTCAACAAACCTCTTACTAGAGGGGTCAAGGTAAAAAAGAGAAACGAGGGGCCTCCCTGATCGCATCTGCAGCCACTGCAAGCTCGAGTTTGATCCCCAACCAGGGAAGTGACTCACATGGCACAAAAGAACTCCCCTGCCTTGCCAGCTGCTCCCCTCAGCAGTTAACTCAGTCAATCTGCCTGTTCTGTTCCCCACTCTGTCTCTGGTGAGTCCTCACATCCCCTATGCCTCTGACCTGTACCCCAGTTCTTGTATGCATAAAGAAATAAATCTTTTAAAAAAAGAGAGAGAAATCACTATGAGGGGAATAGCATTAGAAATCCAAAAGACACTGAAAGGATAGCGAAAATTTATAAATATCAATTTTATCTGGATAAATGAGACAGCTTAGAAGAAATGGGCAAATTCTTTCAGAATACAGCACTGTGATACATTAATGGGAAGATAAAACAAATACAACCTCTTTGGGGAAAAGATTATCAGTTAATTATTAAAACATAACCTACTTTATGATCCCATGATGACATTCCTTAATATTTGCCAAACATAAAGCGTATGTCTATAAAAGGCTTGTACAGGAATGTTCACAGCAACTTTGGTGACAATAGCCTAAAATATAAATAGTCTAAATTTCTATCAATACAAAAATGGCATATATTTGGCCCACACCATAAGCTGTTCTACTCATACAGCAGAACATTTAGCCATGAAGAGGTACAAAGTAATGATACATAAAACAATATGGACGAATCTCAGAAACATTATACTGTATACAACAGGCTCTGCACAAGAATACATATATATACTGTATGATTAATTTACACAAACTTTTAGGGAAGCAAATTAATTTAGGTTTAAAGGTAAATGATGGTTGCCTCTTTGGTTGTGGTACAGAAGCAAAGAGTAAAAAGGGAAATGAGGGAATTTCTGAGGCCAACAAAAATGTTCTATCTCATATTAAGTGTTTGGGTTACACATGAGTAAGCATCAGTTAAAACTCAGCAAATCGTATATGTGTGCATTCCGTTGTATATAAATTGCACTTGTTCCCTCCCTAATCTATAAACTAACAGTAAACTCTAATGATATTCATGCTGAACTGTTAAAGGGTAAAATGTGTTGATAATTTTAACTTTGAAATACATTTTTAAAAAAACGAAAGGACACACATGCATACACAAAGACAAACACATACACAATAAAGCAAAATATAGCAAATTCAGTTCAACCAAATAAGAACTGATTCAATCCTGCATACTAACAACACGATGGAAGAGATGTTTACTTTTGTGTAACAGATACTTCTCCAAAGAAGATATACTCATGGCCTATTGACATGAAAACATGATCATCACTTATTAGCAGGGAAATGCCAATCAAAATCACACTGAGTTATCACCTAGCACCTGTGAGAAATGTCTGTATCAACAAGACCAGAAACAGCAAGGGCTTATGAGAATATGGAGAAAAAGGAGCACTTCTACCCTGCTGGTGGGAAGGTAGACTGATCAAGCCCATGTGGAAACAGTATGAAGATTTCGCAAAATATTTAAAATAGACCTATCACATGATCCAGCAATTCTACTCCCAGGTACGTAAAGAATGCGAAGCCATTAATTCAAAGAGATATATGCACTCTTGTTTATTACAGCCATGTTTAGAACAACCAAGCTATGGAAACAACCTAAAGACCCAAAGACAGAAGACAGATTATGGAGCTGTAGTGTATGTGCACAATGGAATACTACTCAGGTATTAAAAAAAAGAAAACAACTCTAGTCATTTATGGCAAGCTGGATAGAACTGGAGGGGATTATGCTAAGGTAAATACATAAGTTAGGAGGAAAAGACAATTACAGAATGGGGTCATATGTATGTGGAATATGGACAAACAAAGCCAAACCAGTAAGAAATCTGACTGCAGAATTGAGGTTAGCAAGTGAGAAAACAAAGTGGGCAGGGGCATCATGGAATATGGTAAACAATGGGTGGTGGGTGTAATGTGGTAACAACATCTGAAGGAGGCGATCCCATACCTCTAAATCATATACAGTGATGTAGAACAGTATTAACTCAATAAAAAAAAATGGGGGAAGTACATTGTCAAAGTCAACAGAAGCAGACTCAAATGCTAAAGCTATAAGACAGGTACTTGAATGTAATTGTGATCAGTAATATTAAAAGATAAGGTGGAAAAGGTAGACAACATCCACTAACAGTGAGGAATTTCAGTAGAGAAACAGTAACTACATCAAATCATTGCACATTATCAGCACAATGGAGGCACAGTAGAAGAGAGTAAGAAGTGGAGAATATTTGAAGAGATAATGACTGAGTGATTTTTAAAGGTAATGAAAAATAAATCATAGATCCAAGAAGCTCAAAACCCCAAACAAAATAAATACAAAGAAAACTACAAAAGACACATGATAGTGAAAAAGAAAATCTTGAGGGTAGCTCAAGAAGAAAGTGACCTCTGTTACTAGTGGATAGGGCAATTTACTACTTGAAATGTTCTGTTTAATTACCATCATATATTTCAAGCACTGCCAATATGCAAATAATTAAACGAAGTGATAAGTAATAAAGTCACATAAACATATCATCTTTTATGATTCATAAGTTCCACAGGAATCACATCACACATGTAAATATAAATGATTAGTTTTGGAATGCCACACAGTAATGAAAATGCCTAACTGATCAATGTTTACTTACCTCCCTGTTTTAGTAAAAGTAAAACCTCATTAGTAAAATATATACAAACTACCAATTCAACTTGAAATTTTATTTTTTTTAATAAAGTTTTTAAAAAAAATTTATGCATACAAGAGCAGGGGTACAGGCCAGTGTCCAGGGAGGTGAGAGGATTCACACAGAGACAGAGTGGGGATCAGAACTGGCATATCTACAGAAATACACTGCTGAGGGGAGCAGTGGGCGAGGCAGGAGAGGTCTGCCTCACCATGTGGGTCACTGCTGTACCATGGATGCTTCACAGTGTGGTGCTCAACCTGCTGTGCTACCGGGGAGGCCCTCAACTTGAAATTAAAAAAAAAAAAAAACTCTTAAGGTGCTATTTTTGTAGCAACTTGCTCAAATTAAGAAAATGAGGATGGAATAAGATTTCGTTTGCAAAGAATATCTGCTTTCATAAGCAGATCACTCCATCAATGGGCTTTATTTATATAAACTATTACCTTTTTTGTTAATTATATTTTTGTAACTGTTAGTATTAACAGAAACAGAGTCCTAAATAGTAGAGTGCCAGCAAATACAGTAAAAATGGTCATGATACACATAGATGCTTACCTTCCAAATAAATTAAAACCTTTTCAGGATAAAGCTAAATTTAAAAATAATTAGGAAACAGAGTTTGTTCTGGGCAGAATTTAAACTTAATGTAAGAAACAGCCTAGAAGAGTTAATGTAACATGCAGCATTAAGAAATGTAAAATATATTCTGGCCTTCTTGGTGCATAGTCTTTGTAACAAGAACACCTAAAAGGCTTATTATAAATACGAGGAGAAACATGCAGAACACCAGATTCACCTGTAAGCCACTAAACTGCCCTGGGCAGAGGATATCACTAGGTATCTGATTCCTAACAAAAGCACCAGCAGTTAATGTTTAAGAACTCTAAAAAGGGATGCCCTGGTGGCCTACGGGTTAATTCTTAGCGCTGTCACCACTACGGCCTGACTAGGGAGCTAACTAACCATGTATGGTGAAGCGGAACTCTCCTGTCTTACCTGCTGCTGCCCTCAAGCAGTATATTTCAGTAAATCTGCCTGTTCTGCTCCCCACTCTTGTCTCTGGAGAATCCCCTACTCCAAGTATTTCTGGCCTACACCCCAGTTCTTGTATTATAAATAAAAATAAGTCCTAAAAAAAATCACAAGAATATATACAATAAGCATTAAGGATTTTCCATGACAAAATATATATTGGGGGGGGGGGGCATTGAATAAGTAGGACACAGAGGCTTTTTAGGGCAGTGAGAATACTCTGTATGATACTATGTCATAACATACTTTTCCAGCTCCATAGATGTACAATGCCAAAAGTAAACCCCAAGGTAAAGTTTGAACTTTGAATGATTATAATGTGTCAAGGCAGGTTTATTATTGTTAACAAATGTACCAGTCTGGTCAATTATATTGATAATGGGGAAGCATATGCACATTTTGTGGAAGTTATAGCAAAACTCTATAGCTTACTGTCAATTTTGTTGTGAAACTAAAATTGCTTCACAAAATTATTTTTTAAAAATCATGTTTTAAAGGATCACTTAATGATATGTTTATACTGATGCTATACTGTTCAATGAAAATCAAAACAATACAGAGTATAATTAAAATTTTATTAAAATATAGAAATATGGACTTTGAATGACAATGATGTGTTAATGTATTCACTGATTGTAAAAAATATACTAGTCAGGTACTGGGGATGTGTTTGTGGGAAAGCTGGGTGTGGGAGGAGTGAGGAGTAGTTTGGAACGCTTTTCTTTCCATTTAATTTTGCTTTGAACAAAAAATGCTTCAAAAAGTGGCATTTACTTTTAAAAAGCATTCATAATTGAATAATAAACAAAGTACCCTAAAAATACATCAAATAGCTGGGACAGAAATATAATGTTATGATCCACAAAATCTGATTAAAGTATCACTTAAAGGATGAGGGGGAGGAGGAACTAGAGGAAGGTGGTCAAAAGAACAAACTTTCAGTAAGGTATAGATAAATACTAGGGATATGATGTACAACATTATGACTATAATACTGCAATATTATATATAAAAAAGTTGGGGGTAAACCCTAAGAGTTGTCATCACAGGGAGAAATTTTTTCTTTTCCTTTTCCCTTTCTTTTTATTATATCTATATGAGAAAACAGATTGTGGCAGTCAGTTCACAATATATATAAATTAAACCACTATTCTGCATACCTTAACATACAGTCAGTCATGTTGTAACATACAAGGATGTAAACTATTTCTTAAAGAAAAAAAATTGGAAAAAACAGAAAAATTATATATTACTTCAAAGAGATCTACAAACAAGTTAATTCTCTCATTTCCTGATGATTTTTACCACTTTCTTCAAAGCTATTTAGCTACAATGTAAGCCTCAAAAAGAAAACCAGGGGTCTCCCTGGTGGCACAAGGGGTAAAGTCACAGCACTATGAAGCATCCACAGCCACTGCAGCAAGTTCTATCCCTAGCCAAGGAGCTGAGTCACATGGCGCAGCAAATCTCTCCTGCTTTGTCCACTGCTCCCCTCAGCAGTGTATTTCAGTGGATCCACCTGTTCTGTTCCTCACTGTCTCTGGTGAATCATTTCAACCCTGCTCCCTGCACCTCTGGTCTACACCCCAGTTCTTGTATACATAAATAAATAAATCTTTAAAAGAAGAAGAAGAAAACCATCTTCTAAAATTTCTACCAAAACAAGTAATTTTATATACACTGCTTCAGTCTTTATGAATCTCAAGGAAAACAGTCTTATCCGATCATTTTTTTTTTTTTGCAGATGAAGAATTCACCTCTATTTATTTTTACAGTGGCAAGATGAAGGATTTCCAAATCTTCAACAAGAATTTTAAATTACAGGACAATTATACACAGTCACTCAACTAAACAATGTTAAAATATCACACTTAAAATAACTTGGGATCAATTTACTGTTAATGCTTACTTAAAATCCCTAACATAGAAATTCCAGGAAAGCTTGGAAAAGACACACACTGAATCTATAAGTAATAGACAACTAATTCATAGTATCATCCAGGACATAAAATGCTACTAATTTTTCAAAGTTTACTCATCCACAACCTTCACCCCTAGTGTCATATGACTAAACTCTCCCCAACAAATATAATCAGACAACATCAATCAAAAATGGGTTAATGTTCAAAGAAGTTATCTGGTCTGTACATAAAAGAAAAAAAAAGACTCCATAAATTGACCACAAAGAAAGGGTGGTATTCATGTGATCATGAAACAGCTTGGTTATTTAATTTTGTTAATCATTCAAAATCACAACTTAGACACATCATTTCTTCAGCTCAAATGACTGAAAGATTTTTTTTTTTAAATTCAAAGTCCTTTTCTTTGGTATTTGAGGACTTTCACAGACACCTTCTTTCTCTTAAATAGTCTCCTTTAAGATCATTTAGCTCTAAGCAAAACTGTTCTGCACATTTTCTTCAAATACACCAGCACACTTCTACTTATCAGTAACTACTATTCATCTATCTGGAATGTTCTATCATCCATCTGATTACCAAAGTCTAGGAATTCAAATCCCACTCCAACTGTTTCCATGAAACTTTTTCTTGACTATCTAAATTCCACTATATCTTTGTTAAAGAAACAATCTTAGCATATAGTTGGCATGTAACTTACAAATTATCTGACAATCTCAAATTTCTTCATATAAGTGAAATTCATTCCAGTGTTATTCCTAGTATATATCCAGTTTCTTTAATGGACTAATGCTATTTAAGGGCTGGCTTTACTAGCACCAATCAGAGTGTCCCTACTTTTGGTAGGAAGCTTTAAGTGAGATTTTAACGATAATTTATATCAAGAAAAACAATACACGGGGACCTCCCTAGTGGTGCAAGGGGTTAAATCTCAGCACTATAAAGCTATTCGAGGCCCTCCCTGGTGGCGCAGTGGGTTAAGCAATGCACTATGAAGCAAACCACAGCCACTGCAGCATGAGTTCGATCCCTGCCGCCACCGGCTGGGGAGGTGACCCACATGGCGCAGCACACCTCTCCTGCCTCGCCTGCTGCTGCCCTCAGCAGTGCATTTTGGTCGATCTGCCTATGCTGTTCCCCACTCTGGTGGATTCTCTCACCCCCCACACCTCTGGCCTGTACCCCCGTGCTTGTATGCATAAATAAATAAATCTTAAAAAAAAAAAAGCTATTTGCACTAGCCCTACCCAAGTTGGTGAGGCACATGGTGCAGGAGACCTTTCCTGTCTTACCCGCTGCTTTGCTCAGCAGTGTATTTCAGTAGATTGGCCTGTCTCTCCTCCCCTTCCTCCTCTTGTGAATCCTCTCACCTCCCACATCTCTGGCTTTCACCCCAGCATAAATAAATCTTTAAAAAAAAAAAGGAACGCAAAAGCAAAAAACAACATATGTATTGTGGAAGTCCTCAACTTTTAAAACATCACATAACATACTGAAAAATGCTGAACTATGTGTACTCTCCAAAGTCTGAGGGATTCTATGTCCAGGTTTACCTGTAGCTGTGTAGAAGCATACCAATTGGGAAATCTCTGCATTAATGTACAAGATCAAATGTCAACAGTGATAGAATGAAAAGCAGCAATTCTTTCATTATGCTTATGGTTATTAGCGTTCTATTGCAATCCGTATCTAGAAACTTCTTGACTTGTTATTGCTAGCAAATAAAAATTTGTTTGGTTTTCACATAATGTATAAAACTCCACTCATATTCCTGACCGGAGAATTCAACTGTATGTATTTTCATGCGCCAGCAATCTCAATCAAAATAATGTTTAACTTAACTCCGGAAACAAAAAGTAACAGATATTCATTAATATCTTTAAATCTGCTCTACTGTAAGCATCAATCAGTTTTCTCCTCAGACATCTACAGATTTCTAGCAAAATAAAAAATGGTATAACATGTCAGTGTTACTTATTTCATATGTGATTTTTAATGAAACGTCATCTAATTTCTATTTAAGATATTAAGTATTTTCCACTAATAACTAATTGCTTTGCTAAACAATGCATTGAGGCTTGATGATTTCAAGTTCACCTGCTACTAACATTTTTGTCTCCAGCTCCATCAAAATGTCACTCAGCTCCCTTGTATTTTTTCATTAATTATTCTTATTGAGATAACACTGGTTTATAGCACTGTCTATGTCTCAGGAAATAGGCTCACATGTCCTCAGATACACATCAACAAGCGATACTCTCCACCAGAGCACCCATATCCTGCCATTATATACCACTGAGCACCCACCCTGCTTTCTTTGACCTCTAGCTCTCTCTCTAATAGCCTCAATTCTCCAGTTTCATTTCTAGGGTTTGTTTTGGCTTAATTTTATCAGTTCCTTTGTTTTATTTCTCTATATTTCACATGAGTAAAATCCTATTTGTCTTTCTCCTGCTGGCTTATTTCACTTAGCTTTAATTCCTGCCAGTTCCATCCATGTTGTCCCATAATAGCTGAATAGTATTCAGCTGAATAGAGTTCCATTGTGTACATATACCACATTTTCCTAATCCATTGCTGTCCTTGGACATTTAGATGTTTCTGTAACTTGGTTATTTTAAATAAAGCTGCAATAACATAGGAGTGAAAAACACTAATTCCATTTTTAATATTTTGAGAAAGCTCCATATTGTTCTCCATTGGTGCTGGACCAATTTGTATTCCCACAGTGTATAAGGGTTCCTTTTTCTCCACATCTTCCCCAGCATTTGTTGTTCTGGTTTCGTTTTATTTTGAGTATGGCTGATTCTCACAGGAGTGAGGTGGTTTTGACTGAGATTTCCTTGATGATAAGTGATGCTGAACATTTTTTCATGAGGGTCATTTGTATGCATTCTTTGGAGAAGTGTCTAGTTTATCTGCCCATTTTTTGATTGGATTGTTTTCTTTTTATTGAGTTCTTTTCACTAATTTATTAGTAGATGTTGGCTATTAGCCCCTTTTTGAATATATGATGTAGATGGAAGTATTTTCTCCCTTTGAGCTTTTCAAGGAAATCTAAGTAGAATTCTTAGCTTTCTAAATCTTAATGTGACACATTTAATTATTCTCATTAAAAATGTTTCTTGTTACTAGGAAGCAATAAAGTGGCTCTTTTACAATATATCAATTTGTCTATCTGACTGCTAATGTAGAAGCATGCATTACCTTAAATACTTGCTGACGATAGAAATCCAAAATGGTAGATGCCCTGAGAAATTTGACCACCTCTTGCAAAAGTACTCAGACATTTACCTATTTGACCCAATAATCCCACTCCTAGTGAATAAACAGATTATTCACTTTAGCATTATTCCTAAGAGCTAAATATAAAAATAAACCTCAAATGCAATGACAGACTAATTGAATAAGCTATGGCACACATATATAGAGTGTACTATAAGGTCATGAGAAACAAATTAAAATTTCATACCAGATACAGAGTAATTTCTAAAATCTATTCAGTGAAATACAAAGTACAAGGGAGTATATATAGTAGTTCCATCTTTTGACTAAAAAGGGAAATAACAAAGAATAGATAAACTAGAAACTAATGAAAATTAACTACACTGGGTGGGTGGGTAGAATGGAATGGAAAGAGTAAGAGTGGGAGATTTCTGAAAAGTGTAAATTTTTCTATAATTCTGCTTCTCAAACTATAAAACCTGAAAAAAAAATGAATATAATAATGCCTACAATGGGCCTCCATGGTGGTGCAGTGGGTTAAGCAATGCACTGTGAAGCTAACCGCAGCACTGCAGCACAAGTTCAATCCTTGCTGCTGGCCAGGGAGGGGACCCACATGGCATGGCGGACCTTTCCTACCTTGCCCGCTGCTCCCCTCAGCAGTGTGTTTCAGTCAGTCTGCCTGTTCTGCTCCCTACTCTGTCTGGTGAATCCTCTCACCTCCCGCGACTCTGGCCTGTACTCCAGCTCTTGTATGCATAAATAAATAAATCTTTAAAAAAAATTTAAAAAATGCCTACAACTCAACAGCAGCAAAAAATATTTTGATTAACAAATGGGCAAAAGACTTGAATAGCTATTTCTCCAAAGATAAAGTCAACAAGCACATGAAAAGATAATAAATATCACTAATGATCAGGAAAATGCAAATCAAAAGCACAATGAGCTATTACTTCACACCCATTTGGTATGAAACAGCATTATGAGAAACAGCAAAGAACAAGCAGTGATGTGGAAAACTGGAATCCTTCTACATTATTGGTGGTAACGTAAAATGATACAGCTGCTATAAAAAACAATACGGGGGTCCCATATGATCCAGCAATACCCATTTCTGAGTATTTATCTAAAAAAATTAAAAAGATAATCTAAAAGGGCCTTCCTGATGCTACATGGGTTAAGTCTCAGCGCTACCAAACTATCACTAACCACATTTCCATTCCTGGTCAGGGAGCTAACACACACAGTGCAACAGACCTCTCCTGTCTTGCCCACAGCAGTGTATTTCAGTAGATCTGTCTGTTCTGCTCCCCACTGTTTCTCTGGTGAATCATCTCACCTCTGGCCTACACCCCAGTTTTTGTATGCATAAATAAATTTAAAAAAAAGATTGGTATGGTGGTTCTTAATTCATTATATGCTACAGTAGGGTAGTACAAATATTGGGTTGTTGGAAAAGTTATGATGTATTTTTTCCATATTTTTGTTGCAAAAATGTGTCATAACTTTCTGACAACCCAACAAATTGATCGATGTTAAGGGAAAACAGGGTTCATATCATAAGAAAAGGATGGTAGAGTATAAAATGGAAGAAGTTTAGGAAAACTCTGTGGTGTTGGATTTTCAACTGAAGGAATCAGTATGAGCTTATAATTTAAAACATATGTATATTTCTGTTCACTGGACCTGAAGAAATTATATCCTAACGCCAATGTAAACACAATGTCCAGATTTTGGTTTAAAACCACCACTCTCTATTAAAATGGAAATAGGGTCCTTGTATTCAGTGTCCCCTTGGTGTTTTAAACTTGAGAAACATTTAACATTTGTTGACACTGAAGAGAACAGTTGTCACACATGGCAGGGATTTTGTGCTCACCCCTGAGCCCCCAGGCAGACGACAGACTGTGTCAAAGGTGTGGCGTCTCTCATATGTACATATTCGATATGAATTATCTTAGCTTTCATCTGCAGAGCATGAAAAATATGGTGGGGTTCCACAGTACCCTCATAAGCTGCATACTGTTACCAGAATAAAAAGTACAAAAAGACATCCACATTGAGAAAAATATGTAATAAAGATGTTTGTATATGAAAAGTCAAAAAATTCATTGAGGACAATTTCATAATAACCCTTCAGTGAACGCAAAACTCAAAGTAGTTAAACATTAATAAGAAGCCCATAAAATTGCCATAAGGACTTCAGCTGAGTGCTCCTCAAGAGCACTGAAGAATTAGTAGTGGTTTGGAACCAAAACCCTCTAGACCACAAGGTAATAAGAGTCCTGATGTGAGAGTAATTTCAGTTTAAAAATCTGAAAATTGGGGGCCTCCTTGGTAGCACAGGGGTTAAGCGCCACACTATGAAGAATCTTCAGCCACTGCAGCATAAGTTCAATTCCTGGCCAGGGAGGGGACACACATGGTGAAGCAGACCTCTCTCGCCTCACTCACTGCTCCCCTCAGCAATGAACTTTAGTCAATCTGCCTATTCTGTACCCTGCTCAATCTCTGGTGAATCCTCTAACTCCCCCACTCCTCTAGCCTGTACCCCAGTTCCTGTATACATAAATAAATCTAAAAAAACTCAACACTTTTATTTAAATATAGTGACAAAGTTTTCATTACGATATATTTTAAATAGTAAAAAGAAATGGAAATAGGGTTCTTTTGAAGAAATGCTCATCTAAATATGAGGCATGAAAGCACAAGGTGCACATCTTATACCACAAAGAGGTGCACAAATACTCATTCATGGAGACATACATCAAAATGACACTAGATGTTTCAAAGTCAGCATGCTCACTTGAGACAACTGAGTCTCAAAAGGAATAAAGACAAATGGATTACAATGCACTGAACATAGAATTCATGAGTAATTTTATTTTTAATGGAGGCAGAGAACAGGGTCTTCTTTACAAAAGAATTCTACCTAATACAAGTAGAAGGAATGACAGAATATAAAATTTCAACACTGGGGCCTCCCTGGTGGTGCAAGGAGTTATGTGTCAGCGCTACAAGCTATAGCCAGTCACTGCAGCATGAGCTGGATCCCCAGCCAGGGAGCTGACGCACATGGCACAGCAGATCTCTCTGGTTTTACCCGCTGCTCCCCTCAGCAGTGTATTTCAGTAGATCCACCTGTTCTGCTCCCCACTCTGTCTCTGGTGAATACTCTCTCTTTCTCTCTCTCTCTCACACACACACACACACACACACACACTGCTGGCCTATACCCCAGCTCTTATATGCATAAAGAAATAAATCTTAAAAATAAGAATTTCAACACTTAACAGCCAAAGTGGATGCTATAATAGTTAAGCAAGAGTTGTTGGATAACGAGTTATCCTTACAAATGATCACCTTAAAATTTCCTTGTTATTTGCAAAAAGGGAAAGATACTTTATGATGAAGAGGGGTGACCAGCTGTAACCAAAGATCAAATTTAGGATAATCAACAGGATAAGGTGACATTATGTGCCTATTAGGACACAAAAGGTAAAGCACCACTTGGATAGTATATATGCCCAAAAAGTTCAACCTGAATCTAAGCATGAGAAAATGAGGGAAAAAAAAAAAAAAAAAAGACCATGGAAGTCCTACAAGACAAATGCTTCAAAAATGTTGTATCAAAATGACCCAAAGAAAATAGGACTTCATAAATTGAAGGAAACTAAAAAGACATGATAAATGAATGCACTCCTATGTGAGAATGTGACTAGAAAGGGAAAATCCAACTTTTGAAGAAAGGTAACTAGTAGAATTTTATCACAGAAAATAAAATAGGTATCACTCTGCCAATGTTAAATATCTTGAGTATGATCATTTTGACCAAGTAGGAGAAGACAGATAAATATTTAAGCATTCAATGGTAGACTGTCATGTCTGCAAGTAGCTCAAAAAAGCTTGGTCTGTCAGTCTGTCTCTCTCTGGATGAGTATATAAAAGCAGAGATTAGAGGCTGTCAACTGGTAAATCTAAATAAAGGAATTGCCTGTTGGAGATAAAAAAATATCCCAACTTTTCTAGGCAGAAATGTCTCAAAGAGTTAAGTTCATTTATAAAGGGAGGGAGAGGAAGTGGTAGTATAAATATTGTCATTATAATCAGCCAATAACATTTTCCAATAAAAAGAAAATTAAGAAGTTAAAAGTTAAGAAAAAGGGTTCTACCTCTTCCACTGTTGGTGGGAATGTAGCCCCTATGGAAAACAATATGGAGGATTCTCAAACTCTTAAAAATAGATTTACCATATGATCTAGCAAGTCCACGCTCACTAATTCAAAGGGATACATGCACTCACATGTGTTAACTGCAGCCTTATTTATAACAACTAAGTTATGGAAATAAATACCCAAGGACAGGAGTGAATAGGTAGATGTAGTGTATAAACGTACATAATGGAATACTACTCAGCTGCAAACTCCCCCTCCCCAAAAAAACATGAACTCTTGACATTTGTGACAACATGGATGGACTGGAGGGGGTTATGCTAACTAAAATAAGCCACAGGGACAAAGACAAATATCATATGGTTTCACTTATATGTGTAATATAGAGAAACAAAACAAAGGGTCAGACAAAACTGAACCAATAACAAACCCTTTAAATCTGACTGTGGAATGGAGGCTACAGACGGGGAAAGTCAGGGGGTATTCAAAGAGAAGAGAGTACATAATGGACTATGGTGGAGGGTTAAAGGTACCTTCATGGTGCATATGGGGTGGTGATATGCTTTTGAATGACATACAATGTTGTAAACCAATGCTATTTCAATAAAAATAATATAAAAAAAGAAAAAGCATTTTAAGATCAAATCATGAGCCTTTATCCTAAGCAGCACATAAAAAATTCTTACAGGCATCCCTGTGGCACAGTGGTTAAGTCTCAGTGCTATCAAGCTATCATGGGCTCCCTGGTGGTGCAAGGTGTTAAGAACCGCACTATGAAGCATCTGCAGCTACTGCAGTATGAGTTTAATACCCGGCCAGAAAGCTAACCCACATGGTGCAATAGACCTCTCCCGTCTCGCCCACTGCTCCCCTCAGCAGTGTATTTCAGTAGATCTGCCTGTTTTGCTCCCCACTCTCTCTCTGGTCAATCTTCTCACCTCCCATAATTCTGGCCTGTACCCCAGTTCTTGTAAGTATAAGTTAAAAAAAAATTCCTACAATATTTAAAATAAATTTTACTAATCTAGCAAAAGTTGGCTGTAAATACATACTGTTGTTTTTGAGATTAAGTGCTTTCCAAATACACTACAAAGTATATAGTATACTACAAAGTATATAGTATACTTGAACTTGTCATGAGGACTCCTGTGGTAAATTAAAGATAGCTAAAAGTTCTATCCAACTTCTTCCATTAAGAAATAGGGTCAGAGCCTCCCTGGTGGCACAGTGGGTTAAGCAACGCACTGTGAGGCAAACCACAGCCACTGCAGCATGAGTTTGATCCCTGCTGCCAGACG
>JAGFMF010011678.1:5757576-5782834 GCA_019455555.1 Galemys pyrenaicus | reverse complement strand
CATGGTGTGGCAGACCTCTCCTGCTGTGCCCGCTGCTCCCCTCAGCAGTGTACTTTGGTTGATCTGCCTGTTCTGCTCCCAGCTCTCTGTGGTGAATCCTCTCACCACCCCCACACCTCTGGCCTATACCCCAGTGCTTGTATGCATAAATAAATAAATCTAAAAAAAAAAAAAAAGTAATAGGGTCAACTTTTTTCTCCATGAATGTATACTGGACTATGACTTCTTTAATTAGTAAGGGAAAGTAAAAGTGATAATATCAATTCACCACCAAGCCTTTTTAAAAGAACTGGTAACTTCTTCCATAGTGTCTTGTAGCCCTGGGTCCAACTACTCTGCTGAAAAGACCATAAAGAAAAGCCCTAGGACTACAATATGGTCAAAATAAAGGGTGCAGCTGATTCCGGTTTTCCAATTGTTCCTACCAACTCTAAGTGTTTGAGAAAAGCCAGTGTGGATGTTCAAGGCCATCCACACCATCTAGGTAACTAAATGGATCTAGTTACCAGCTGAATACCAGGAGTGAGCCCAGTAATAATGCAGAATAAAAGAATAATCAGGCCAAGCCCTAGAAATTTCCTGATTCACAAAATGGCTCTTCCTCAAAAAGTCAAAAGGTAGAAGCAACCAAGTGCCCAATAATGGATGAATGGCTAAACAAAAGATTTTAAATGCATGCATTAGAATTATTATTCAGCCTCGGGTCTTCATGGTGGCTCAAGGGGTTAAGTCTCATTATGAAGCTATCTGCAGCCACAGCAGCACAGAGTTCAATCCTTGGCCAGGGAGCTGAGGCACATGGTGCAGCAGACCTCCCGTGTCTCGCCCACTGCTCTGCTGAGCAGTGTATTTCAGGAGATCTATCTGTTCTGTTCCCTACTCGGTCTCTGGTGAATCCTTTCACCCCACCCCCACCTCTGACCTGTAACCCTGTTCTTGTATGCATAAATAAATAAATCTTTTAAAAAAGACTATTATTCAGCCTTAAAAAGAAAAAAAAAATATGATACTACATTATGGATGAATCTTGAAGACATACTAGGTGCAAAAAGTTGGTAACAAAAGGACAAATATATAATTTTACTTACACAAGGATCCTGAAGTTATCAAATTAATAAAGGAAATAGAAAGGTGATTGATTGCCTGGGTTGGAAGAAGAGGTAAAAAGGAGGTTACTGTACAATGGGTAGAATGTTTCAATTGGAAAAGGTGAAAAAGTCCTGAAGATGATGGTGATGGTTGTACAATATGAATGTACTTGAGGGCTGTACACGTAAAAATTATTAAAATGGTAAGTTTTAATTCATATGTATACATTTTAATAATAAATATTTAAAAGTTGCTATTTTAAACCAGTAGGTTTGGGGGTAGTTTGTTACACAGCAGAACAGGAACCAGAACAGTTCCTCTACACAAATAGAAATCTAAAATAAGAAATGTGCCACATTAAGTATTACTTCATAAATGCATATTGACTATATTTTAGGACTTGATTTTAAGAAATCTTGCCTTTCCATTTGGCTTTATAAGTGCTTAGCAGGATCTTCTGTATTAATACAAATTAATATTAAAATACATCAACAGAATCCAGAGTTGAAATTAAACTGAATTATATGTTAAATTAGCATACTGTGTGGCAGTTATGATGAATAAAAAATCACGTACAGAAGTGAAAATAATTGTATAGAAGTGAAAATAATAATAATCCAAGAATTTATGGGGTTCACCTGGAAGGAAGGAAAGGGAAAGAATTACTGTCCCTAGTAGCAATCTACTTCTCCCCTCTCCCAACCTAAGTTTGATGAGAAAAGATAATAGTGTACCTTAAGTCAACATCATCCTAATTCCTACTAAACTATCAAACAGACCAGACTATAAAAAGCAGAAGTGAAAGTGTGGGGAAAAGTAAGAATGGTTGACAGAGTGAAAGATTACAGAAAAATACAAAGAAAAGAGAGCTAAAACACCTGGGTCAGTGAAAATGGGGTTATTTTCTCAACAATAAAACCTTACTATTTAATTTTTCCTAATTATTATTACTAAGATAATCAGTGTTTTGATTTGATTGTGACAATAAATAAATAATGGCAAGTAGGTCTGAGTCCTAAGGTAATAAGTAATAAATGGATATAACTTGACCTATTCAGGAAAGCCTCTAAAAAAATCAAGGCTTGTCAAGGGCCTACTGCCTCTAACACAGCAAGAAAGGAAGGGAAAAATGTGTGTGGCACACAGTCCCCATACATGAGCTGGGAAAGACTGCATATAACAAAAATGTGGGCAGGAGCACTTAATGGAATTTTGTATAACACTGTTTACAGGTGTACTTAAAATGTTATAAAACTTACACATGACCCATTACATTAGTTTCAGAATCCATAACTCTATATATGAGTTCGTGAAACATAAATCTTAATGTTTAAGTAACACTGGTACTAAACTGCTCTCCTTCAAAACTGCTAAGTAACTTTTGCATGAATTTTAGTATTTTTGTCAATCTCCACACCAAATCTAAGTACTAAACTGCTAATGATAGTTTCAGCTTTATATGGCCAGAGTTGGTAATAACCTCTAAGACTCAGTTTCTTCATTTGGAAAATGAGAATTAAAACCAATAATCTCTGGGCCTCCCTGGTGGCACTATCAAGCTTTCACCAGCCACAACAGCCTGAATTTGATCCCCGGCCAGGGAGCTGACCCACATGGCACAGTAGACCTCACCAATCTCACCTACTGCTCCCCTCAGCAGTGTATCTGCCTGTTCTACTTCCCACTCTGTCTTTGGTGAATAAGCTCATCCCCTGCACTTCTGGCCTACGCTCCGTTTCCTGTATGCATAAAGAAAATAAATCTTTAAAAATAAACAATAATCTCTAAGATATCTTTTAGCATTTAAACAAAAACTGACATGGGATCCACATTCATGAAGCTTACAGAGAAGATGGGGAAACAAACCCAATAAACCTAATCCTAAGTTTAATATCACAACTGTAATAAGTAAGATAAGGTGTTAAAAGAATACATAACAGGGCAGGAGGGTGGGGCTCCCTGGAGGCCAAGGAGTTAAGTCTCAGCGCTATCACTGCTATGGCCCCAGCCAGGGAGCTGACCTACAGAGAGCACAGCAGACCTCTCCTGTTTTGCTCACTGCTTCCCTTAGCAGTGTACTTCAGTCAATCCATCTGTTCTGTCTCTGGTGATTCCTCTCAACCCACCCCCCCCCCACCACCACCCCCCCTCTGACCTATATCCCAGGTTTTGGATGCAAAATAAATAAATCTTAAAATGTATATATATATAAAGTATATATATAATATATATCTTAAAATACATACACATATACATGTTTATATATATATATATAATGGGAATTTCTCCTTAAGGGGAACAAACGGATGACAAAGAATGGAGTAGACACAGATTATATAGAATTAAATCTAGACAAAAATAAACATGGCATGTTTAAGGATCTGACAGAAGGTCAGAATAACTACATAGAAAAATTACTGAAAGTAGTTCCCAAGAAACAGCAAAACATCTAACATATAAAAGTATATATAAACTCTCCCTAAGACAAAGTCTAAGAACTATTTTCAAAGGCACTTTGAAACTTCACAATTTCTCTGTTAAAAAAAAGGCTGTGAAACAAGAGTATCACTTCTGCCCACCTGTGACTATGCAGATGCCTCTCCTTTTCCTACCAAATCTGTCCTTTTAAAATGTAAAAAAAAAAAGGGGGGGGGGGAGGCTCCCTAGTGCACAAGAGGTTAAATCTCAGCACTATGAAGCTATCTGCAGTCACTGCAGCACAGTTTGATCTTGGGCCAGGGAGTTGACCCACATGGCGCAGCAGACCTCTTGTCTCCCCAGCTACTCCCCTCAGCAGTGTATTTACTGCTCTGCCTGTTCTGCTCCCCACTGTCTCTGGTGAATCATCTTACTCTCTGAACCTCTCCCCTGCACCCCAGCTCCTGTGTGCATAAATAAATAAGTCTTTAAAAAAGAAAAAATAAACATAGTTATTTACCCTCATCTTGCCACTAACCTGACACGTAACTGAACTTGGTAAATGGTACTTGGTAACTATGTGTATAACTTTTGTCATATGTAAAATGGGGGAAATTATAGATTTCTTTTAAGCTCCTTCTAGCTCAAAAACTATAGATCCACTATAAAAATGCTTCTGCCATTACTGAACACTGAAGAGAACAGATGAAACATCTCTTTGCACTTAAGCAACATTTGGAAAATACTGCGCTACAGTAATAAATTACTGAATTAATAAAATTTATCCTTAACTAAGAGTGATCAAAATCACTTTAAAAAGTGTTAAGGGCCTCCCCTGGTGGCGCAGTGGGTTAAGCAACGCACTATGAAGCAAACCGCAGCCACTGTAGCACGAGTTCGATCCCTGCTGAGTTCGATCCCTGCTGCCGGCCAGGAGGGGACACCCACATGGTGCGGCAGACCTCTCCTGCTGTGCCCGCTGCTCCCCTCAGCAGTGTACTTCTGTTAATCTGCCTGTTCTGCTCCCTGCTCTCTGTGGTGAATCCTCTCACCCCCCACACCTCTGGCCTGTACCCCAGTGCTTGTATGCATAAATAAAAACAAATCTTAAAATAAATAAATAAATAAATAAAAAGTGTTAAAAATTTGCTTCTGGAGACAGAAGAAAAACAAATTCATAAGAATTCCTAACAAAAGCAGAATTTTAGCACAACATTCAAATTGGCTAATATCTATGTCATTTTAACTTCCAAAAGAACTCAAAACAAAAGGCTATTTGAACCCAGTGCTCATTCTGTACTTTGTTATACTTATAGATGGTATTTATATAACTATAGTTAGTACAGTCTTGGATATTTAAAATCAATTTCTAAGTGGAAAATGTGTAGTTAAAATCTTTCTTAAATCTGATTAACCCATCACAAATTCAGTTCCAGTATTCTTAAAATGAAAGATACTAATTAAAAGATCTATAAATGTTTTCCTTAGCAGTTCTGTATTTTATAATTTATATCTGAAAATACTCAATATAACCTTAAGAAGTATCAGGGGATACATTTCATCTTTGAGTTCTATTCCTTCCAAAGAGGCAAGAATTTGTAGACTTTAATTAGATTTTAAAAACTGAACTACAGATACACTACAGATACACTTTATGCAATAAACATTTGCAACATTATAAACATTTACTAGCAACTATACCAAGATCTAAGAGCAAAGGAGCAAAATCATTTCCTAAAAACACTCTATCAAACTGCCCAAGGTAGAAACATCAACATTGTTTCTTCTCTTACCTCACATCAAGTCTGATTCTCTGAAATGTCTCTTGTATCATTCCCCATATCACTATTTACTTTCAGAGCCCTACTTTTAAGACAGCAACATCTTTCATCTGGACTACTGTTACTGGTTTCCTAACTGGAATCTCGGCATTCAGTCTTCCCATCCCAACTGTGATAACCAAAATGAGTCCCCGTGGGCGGGGTTCAAAGATATGCTGGGTGAGAGTCACTATATCAAGTTGATCCCTTAACAAAACATTACTTTATTTTGTAATGCATAGGCCCATGCACCAGAATGCAAAACCTAAAACTAAAACAGAGGGCTGAAACTTACAACCTTGCCCTTAAGACCACGTGCTTAAACTAAATAAGGACTCCTAATAAAAACACATTACTCTTAAAATCCCTATGAACATGTGGCCCTAAATCTTTCTTTCAGAAAGTCAGAATTTCGATAAGTCCCATAACATCTGTCAAAGTTTTACCATATTACTCATCTATTTAAACTTCTTGTTGTTAGAAAATCGAGACAATTTAATAATGCCTTCTAAACTTAAACCAGTCTCCCTGCCACGCAAATATTGCCTGTATTGATATTGCTGCAAGATACCAGGCACAGAATTCTTATAAATACTTCCCTAAAAACTTCCACTGAAGACCACTTAAATTCTTACGCTTGAAAAACTGTTAAGATTAAACACACACATATCCTGTAACGATTGTGCACTTCATAGTCAAAGATGTACACAAGATAAAGCAATAGCTTTCAGAGGCGGCAGAGGAGAAGCTAACTTAAAATAACTGGTAGCTGAAACTCAAACCCAGGCCTAGCAGTACAGCAGAGAGCAACCACCGACCAAAGACGTCTGCAGTGTGGACATTCTGTCCAGACGCTTACCTTCAGTCTTTTGATCATTTCATCCGTTGTGATTTTGTCGGTGATCTCCTTTACCCCCGGCGGGTAAGCGATCTTCCCGTCGGCACTCACGACGCCACAGAGGGCAGTGGCAGGCTTGGACTGCGCCGTGAAGTCCATCCTGGGGGACAACTTTTCTTTCACAGTCCTCTACCGGCCTCTATCGGTCAGAAAACAAAAGTTCAGCGGGAAAGGGGCGACTTTGTAACCTCTTTTTTCATTTCAAAAATCTCGAATCCGCAAAGGGCCCCAACTCCCGAGAGGCCGGGGACTCGGCGGGGTCCCTCCACCAGCTCTTCCCCAGCCCTGGATCCTGCCGGCCTCCCGCCACCCCCACCCACGCGGGCCCGGCCAGCCCCGGGCCCAGGCGGTTCTCCCGCACTCGCCGCGGTGGCCGCGGGAAGCGCCGAGCAGCGCCAGGAGTTTCCTATTCCGCCTTTCACAATGAAATCCACTCCCAAGCACCGAGGTCCAAAGTTTGGCGGCCTCGGAAGGCCGGCGAGGACCCCAGGACCCCGCTCGACCAGAGAGAAGCGCCGAGTCCCCACCCGGCCGGTCCCCTCCAGGAAAGGACACGCGAGGCCTATAGGGCTCGGCTTAGGCCGCAAAACTAGGGACTCAGCCCGACCCACACGCAGCGGCGGCTCCCGGCACCAACGCCCGTCCCCAGCCGAGCCGCGGGACCCGGCCGTCCCCGCCGCACTCCCGCCTCTCCCGGGTCCCGCTCCCCCACCCCTGCCGAGGAGAAAACAAGCCGCCCTCCACCCCAGAGCCCACGCCAGGAAGCGGCTGACGCGGCTCCGCACTTCACATTTTGTTCCTTCAACTTCGGCTGAGGGACCCCGGCACCTTCCCTCGCCGCCGGCAACTAGGCGCAGTCCGGCGCCGCCGAGGCCTCCCGGGCACCTCCCGGCAGCCCCGCCGGGCCTCGGTCCCGCGCCCCCCCCCCCGCCCGCTCGGTCGCCCCTTCCGTCCCCTCCCTCCACCAGCCGAGGGCGGGAGCCGAGCCGCCGCTGCCTTTACCTCCTCCTCATGCGGGCGGAAGGTGCATCGAGGGTCCGGGCCTCTGTCAGGTGGTTGCGCCGCCGCCCCTCGTCGGGCTGCACACAAAGCGGCTCCGCGGGTCCCGCCGCCGCCGCCCGCCCGGAGCGGCGCTGGGGCTGGCGGTGCCGAGGAGGAGCAGCCGCCGCGGGGGGAGACGCGGGGAGAGTGTGCGCTGGGCGGGGAGACACTGCCGCTCTCCGTCTGGCCGAGGAAGAGCAGCCTCAGAGACGGCTCCTCCGGGAGCGTGTGCGCGTGTGTCCGCCCGGGACCGTCGCGGCCCGTCCGCCCGCGCCTTGCGCCGGCCGGGCCCGCCGACCCGGACCCGGACGCCCCTCGCAGCGGCGCGCGCCCGGCCGTCCGTGCCCCGGGAGCCGGCGCCTCGCGCACACCGCGGCCGGTCACGCGAGCGGGGCGAGAGCACGCGAGAGCAGGGCGCGCGCCTCGCTCCCACCCCTTCCTCCGCCCGCCTCGCCTCCGCCTCCCTCGGGCCCGAGGCGGCCGCGCGTAGGGCGGACAGCGCCGCCACCCGGTTGGCGCCAAGAACTGCTTCGCGGACCGCCTCCGGGAACACCCGACCCACCAGTCGAGCCGAGGAGGAGGAGCCCGGGTGGCGGGAAGCGAACCCGGTCCCCGCGGCCCTGTGACGGGACCCAGGAGGTACAGAGCTTTACTTTGAGCCTCCGTGATGAGTCTGACTTTGGGGGGTTTCCTCAGGGACGGGGAGACCTGGCTGAACGACGGTTAATTGGTGGAAATGACCCGATCCCCTCCCCAGGGACAGCAAAAAAGCTGCAAACTGAGGAAAAGTTTGGCAGCATGGAACAACGTGGGCTGCTCTTTCTCGTTACTTCTGACAGCACCAGAGTTTGCTCTCCCCACTTTCGATTTCTAAAATTAATATTTTGAAAGCTGTAAGATATGAAAATAGCATTGACTCGAGCAGTTCTTAAAGTAGGGTCTGAAACCTAGGTTCTTGGGCTCCACTCCCAAATCTGGAGAACCAGGATCTCTGAGAGCATAAGAAGTATTTTAACAAAATTCGGTGGATGGTTGTTATGAATATGGAGGAACGCGTTTTTTCAAGTGTTTTGAGCATACCAAAGAATAACTTTTTTCTTTCATCCAAAGGAAACCCCGTGCAACCGTGTTTGAGCAATTTAACGTCAATAATTGAAGCTAATGAACCCTCCCCCCCAAGTTGGTGCATAATTTCAGAAAACAAAGTTGAAAAAAGAATACCATGAAAAGAAATAGCATTCAGCTCTGAAACTGACCACTGGTAGTTTAAAATGATATTAAGTTATTTAAATTATTCCTTTCTTTAAAGTTAAGTTGTTCTTCATGGTTGTGTGTAGTCTTGTCCACATCCTTTACTTGATTTTTAAAATACT
Source organism: Galemys pyrenaicus (assembly GCA_019455555.1). NCBI lineage: Eukaryota > Metazoa > Chordata > Mammalia > Eulipotyphla > Talpidae > Galemys > Galemys pyrenaicus. Next base: position 5,774,195 of record JAGFMF010011678.1, on the reverse strand, counting down.
AAAGGTACTGCACTCACTGAATTGTTTCTCAGTCGATACACAAAGGATCCAAATGATCTTAGAATCTAACATAGATAGTTGCTGGGTTGCTGAAACTTAATCCGAATTGGTGTTTTGTACTTGGACATTTAGAGTAGCAGGCAAAAATCCATTTAAGGTTGTCTTCTTCCAAACTATTTTTTTTCTTAAAAGCTTTACTTATTTATGCATACGGAAAGCTGGGGTACAGGTCAGAGTCCAGGGAGGTGAGAGGATTCACCAGAGACAGAGCAGGGAGTAGAACAGGCAGGACTGAAACACACTGCTGAGGGGAGCAGCAGCAGGTGAAGCAGGAGAGGTCTGCTATGCCATGTGGGTCCCCTCCCTGGAGGGCAGCAGGGCTCAAACTCATGCTGCAGTTTGCTTCATAGTGCGGTGCTTAACCCACTGCGCCACCAGGGAGGCCCTTGATCCAAACTATTAACCAAATTTACTCTTTTTTAAGGTATGCTCTCTCGCTTTTGTCAGTCACAGTTAAATAAGTACAGAGTAATGGGAAAAAGTGGGGAAGAAGCCCAGGTCTGGTATAAAGAACTGTGGGTGCTATGGTGGAGGGTGTGGTGTGGTGGCATGCATCTGAAGAGTTGTGCTCCAGAGCCCTAAGTCACATACAGTGCTGTAAACCATTGTTACCTCAAAAAAATATCTGTTTTTACTTCCTTTCTTAAACATTTGTTACCATTTAACACTAAATGAGAGGAGAGCATTCATTTGTTCAACAATTATTACATAGGGCCTGCTACTCTAAGACATTGTTTTATTTTTTTTATAGATTTATTTATTTATGCATATAAGCACTGTGGTACAGGCCAGAGGTGGGGGTGGGGGTGAGAGGATTCACCATAGAGAGCAGGGAGCAGAACAGGCACATCAACGGAGGTACACTGCTGAGGGGAGCAGCGGGTACGGCCTGAGAGGTCTGCCGCGCCATGTGGGTCCCCTCCCTGGCCAGCAGCAGGGATCGAACTCGTGCTGCAGTGGCTGTAGTTTTGCTTCATAGTGTGTTTAACCCACTGCGCTACCAGGGAGGCCTGTAAGACATTGTTTTAAAAGTGATAGTGAGAACAAAATTCTCTGCCTTCCCAGGTGGGATTTAATATTTTTTTTTGGGGGGGAAGTAAATAACAGATTGCTGTGAAGGGAAATAAAATAGAGAAGAGGGGAGATGCAGATTATATAGAACCTTTTAGGTCTTTGGAAGGACTTTGGCTTGTTCTCTAGTGAGTTAGGGAATTATTGGAATATTTTAAACCAAAAAGTGACAGACTGATGGTCTACGAGCTAGGCCACCTTGAACAAATTACTTAATCTTTCTGTGCCTTATTTTCCTCATCTGTAAAACAGGGACAGTAGTTTTTGATCTTAGAGGGTCATGATGAGGAATAAATTAACATTTGTAAAAGTCCTAGAAAAGTGACTGGCAGAAACTAAGCTCTACATAAATATTCTGATATAACATGAAAGAATCACTCTAGTGGCTGCATGGAAATGAATGCAGTTTCAAGTGTAGTAAGGTAATCAAGCTTAAGATAACCACAAAAACCCCAAAGATAGATGGTAGTAAATTCTAGATAAGAACAGTAAAGGTGGTAAAAAACGGTATAAGTGAGAAAAAGAGAATAACCATGAAATAAAGGGTGATGCTAAAGTTCTAAAACTCAGAAGGATAAAGTTGTTAGGGGAAGACTGTGCTTGGAGTAGATTTAGGGTCAGGATGACTTTTATTTATATATATATATTTATAAGATTTATTTATGCATACAAGAGCTGGGGTACAGGCCACAGGTGTGGGGGTGGGAGGCATGTGAGGATTCACCAGAGATAGAGCTGGGAACAGAACAGGCAGATTGACTGAAATACACTGCTGAGGGGAGCAGTGGGCGAGGCAGGAGTGGGTCAGCTCCGTGACCTGGGATTGAATTCCTACTTCAGTGACTGTGTATGCTTCATAGTGAGGTGCTTAACATGTTGTGCCACAGGAAGACCCAAATATATTTTTAAAAGTCAGAAAAGGGGCCTCCCTGGTGGCACAGGGGTTAAAGACACAGTGTTATCAAGCTATCTCCAGCCACTGCAGCATGAGTTCGTTCCTGGCCAGGAAGCTGACCCACATGGCACAGCAGACCTCTCCTATGTCTCCCGCTGCTCCCCCTCAGCAGTGTATTTCAGTATATCCATCCACCTGCTCTGTTCCCTGCTCTGTCACTGGTGAATCCTCTAACCCTCTGCACCTCTGGCCTATACCCAGTTCTTGTGTGCAAAAATAAACAAATCTTTAAAAAAACAAAAACAAAAACAGAAAAGACTAATTCCTTGCCCTGTACTGGGTCAGAGTCTATTGGAGTGAGAGACATACAAGAAACCACAAATCAAGGCAAAGCGTGAACCATTCTATGATAGAGATTTGAACTACATTTCTAGGAACCTAGAGAAGGGATGCCACCAGAAATTCTCAAAGGAAAGGGCATTTGAGGTAAGGCTTTGTAGGATTAGTAGTTGAAGAGTAGTGGGTAATAGTTGCTAAAGATAACCACAAGGTGAAAAAAAGGCTTAGAGGTGATTAAAGCAATTTTGTTTTGTGGGAAAGTTTGTTGTAATTATAATATGATTGCACAAAGGGGTGGCTTGTGAGCCTATTCTATCATTTAATGTCAATCACCCCCCCATATACATACATACAAGCATACAGTCTATGTACAAAAAGACCTCAGGGTGAAGCTTTAATTTCCTATTTCAACTATCTACCAAACACAAATTCATTCTATATAGAAACTCTTGATGCAAGCTCTGGGACAGTGTTGCCCAATAGGAATTTATGCAATGATGGAAATGTTCTATATCAACATTGTCCAATACAGTGACCAATAGCCATGTGAGAGTAGCTACTTGAAAATGGCTACTACAACTAGAGAACTGAATTTTTAATTCAATTTTAATTAAAAAATCTAAACTGTCATATGTAGTTAGTGGCTACTGTATTGCATAGTGTAGAGTTTGAAGGAGTGATTGGCACAAAATGAGGTTAGAAAATAAATTATGTTCATTTTGAATGCTGCTGATGTTGAGTAGGGTTGTAGTTTATTGATTCTTAAAGATTTATTTATATGTACAAGAGCTGGGGTGCAGGCCAGAGGTACGGGTAGGTAAGAGGATTCACCAGAGACAGAGTGGGGAGCAGAACAGGCAGATCTACTGAAATACACTGCTGTGGGGAGCAGTAGGCAAGGCAGGAGAGATCTGCTGCACCTTGTGGGTCACCTCCCTGGCCAAGGATCAGACTCCTTGAACTCAAGCTACAGTGCTTGAACTCATGCTTCAGTAGATAACTTCATAGTGCTGCGACTTAGCTTATCTTTGCACCAAGGTTGCAGTTTAAAAGGATGAATTAGAGTAATAGGAGACTAAAGCACTTTATAGTGGAAGTGAACCAAAGTAAGAATATAATTGAATAAATAAAAATGCAAACATATTTGATCTTTAAAGCAGTTTTATCATTTATTTGTTTTTCAATTAAGAATGTGATGATATGGCTAAATATATCCTAGGTAATTTCATAAATTATTATTGCTTATCAAGATATAATTGATAGGGCTTCCCTAGTGGTTCAGGGGTTAAAATCTCAGCGCTTTTAAGCTATTGCAAGCCACTGCAGTATGAGTTCAATCCCCTGCCAAGGAGCATATGGCACAGCAGACCTCTCCTGTCTCACCCACTGCTCCCCTCAGCAGTGTATTTCAGTAGATTCACTTGTTTTACTTTCTACTCTATCTAGTGAATCCTCTTATCCCTCGCACCTCTGGGCTAACCCCAGTTCTTGTATGCATAAATAAAATAAATCTTTAAAAAAAACATTAATTGACCCATAGCACTATGTGAATTTTTAGGCATCAGAATAATGATTTGATATTTACATTTATTGCTGAATGATCACAGTAGGTCTTATTAACACCCTTTACCCCACATAATTACAAATTCTGTTTTCTTGTGATGAGAACTTTTAAGCACCTAACATACAGTGTAGTATTATTAACTATATTCACCATGCTGTACATTATTCCCCATGATATCTTTATTTTATAACTGGAGGCTTACACCTTTTGACCACCTTCACCCATTTCACCTATCTCCTACCCCCACACCTGGCAACCACCAATCTGTACTCTATATCTAAGAGTTTCGTATGTTGTTTTATTTTCTTAGATTCCACATATTAGGAAGGTCTCACAGTATGTTTCTGCATCTGTCATTTTACTTAGCATAATTGCTATCAAGAGCCATTCATGTTGCAAATGATGCAAAAAAGTCAGGATTTCCTTTTTATGGCTGCATAATATTCTATTTGGACTGTGTGTGTGTGTGTGTGTGTACATGTAGTTATATGTTGCTTAATGACTTTTCAGTCAACAAGAGATCACATATGCAACAGTGGCCCCAAGAGGTTATAGCGTATAGTCTAGCTATGCAGTAGCCTATATCATTTGGTTTTATGTAATTAAACTCTATGACATTAAACAAGAGCAAAATCACCAAACAATACATTTTTCAAGACTTACCCACATTATTAAGTCACACAGGACCACCCCCTACCCTCTTTCTTAGATTCATTTTCTTTATTGATCCATTCATTGACTGATACTTAGATTGTTTCCATGCCTTGGCTATTGTAAATAATGCTCCAGTGAATATGGAGATGCAGATATCTTTTCAAGTTAGTGTTTTTATTTCCTTCAATAAATATTCAGAACTGGCTTAAATTATTTTTAATTTTTTTGAACAACCTCCATGCTATTTTTCATTGTGGCTGCACCAGTTTACATTCTTACCAACAGAGCATGAGGATTCCCTTTTTTCCACATCGTCACTAGCATTTCTTTTTAAGAATAGCCATTCTGAGATGATGGTGCACTAGTGAAATGGTGGTGGGAAATGGGGACCACATTTGATGTCAAATATATATAAGTAAAGGGGAAAAAAAAAAAAAAAAAGAATAGCCATTCTAGGGCCTCCCTGGTGGTGCAAGGGATTGAGCGCCGCATGGTGGCGCTTCCACAGCCCCTGAAGCGTGAGTTCTATCCATGATCAGGGAGGGGAACTACATGGAGCAGCAGACCTCTTCTGTCTCCTGCTGCTCTCCTCAGCAGTGTGTTTCAGTCAATCCGCTTGTTCTGCTCCCTACTCTGTCTCTGATGAATTCTCTCACTCCCCTACCCCTCTGGCCTGTACCCCAGTGCTTGTATGCATAAATAAATAAAATCTTTTTTAAAGAATAGCCATTTTTGGGCCTCCCTGGTGGCACAGTGGGTTAAGCAACGCACTATGAAGCAAAGCACAGCCACTGTAGCACGAGTTCGATCCCTGCCACCAGCCAGGGAGGGGACCCACATGGCACAGCAGACCTCTCCTGCCTCGTCTGCTGCTGCCCTCAGCAGTGTGTTTCAGTCAGTCTTCCTGTTCTGCTCCCCACTCTGGTGAATCCTCTCACCTCCCACACCTTTGGCCTGTACCCCAGCTCTTGTATGCATAAATAAATAAATATTTTTAAAAAATAGCCATTCTAACAGGTTTGAGGTGATATTTTTTGTGATTTTTGATTTGTATTTCCCTGATGACTAGTGTGCAATATATAAATATGAGTTGTATGTGCACTTCTGGCCACAGAAAAAATTAACAGCATATAATAATCACTATGAAACTAGAAAAAAAGTGTTTAAGTTGTTTTAATGTCCCTCTAGATATCACTGACATCTTGATTTATATTTGCTAAAATGTAAATATTGTAGGCAAAGGTAATAACTTATCTATCTGTGCTAAGCAAGATGGGTTTGATATTATTCACTGCTGACTGATCAAGACAGAAATATGAAGCCTGAAAACAACAAAACTAGCAGGCAAACTTAAATAAGAGATATTCTGTGAGGAGGGAGGAAAAGGGATAAAAACAGGGGAGAGAAGAGCACAAGGGACTATGGTGATGGTTCTCAGGTGAACTGGTGGGGAGAATTTTATGGGGAATACACAATGATGTAAAGGATATAAATAAAAAGAAATAAATTATATAAAAAATGAAGCCCAAATCATTTTGGCTTAATATGAACAAGATATTAATGATTAACTTGTTTGTCATAGTAATTTAGACCTTAAAGACTTTATTGAATTCTAATATGTTAGTTTTCATCTCCATATCTTTCCAATTTAATGTGGGATTCTTACCTGCATCATTAGTTGTATTAGGTTTCCTAAAGTTATTTTATGAAAATTAAATATTTAACAAACTGGGACAGCAAAAAAAACAAAATATCTTCAAGTGTGAGAGAAAGCACAGGCATAAGTAACATGGCAAAATTTAGTGACAAAATGATAACCTATTTATAAAGTTCAAATGCAAGTTCAGGACAGTGGTTATAACTGGAGTACAAGGGGAAGATGAGAACATGGGGACAAAATCTGGAGAATGAATGCATAGGTAGATAGACTCTCATTAAATCTTTATACTTGGGCAGGGTGGTGACTTCATATATGTTTATTACATAGTCAGTGAATGAATGGATGAATGAACCCATGAGGACTGCATTTATAGTCCAAGATTATAATTAATATATTCAGGGCACCTGAGGTACAGAGAAGAGAAATAATAGGGCCTCCCTGGTGGCTCAAGGGGCTAAGCGCCACACTATGACGCATCCGCAGCCACTGCAGAATGAGTTCAATCCCCTGGCCAGCGAGGTGACCCACATGGTGCAGCAGACCTCTCGAGCCTTACCCCCGCTCCCCTCAACAGTGTATTTCAGTCAATCTGATTGTTCAGTTCCACTCTGTCTCTGGTGAATCCTCTCACCCCCCACCCCACACCTCTGGCCTGAACCCCAGTTCCTATATTCATAAATAAATCTTAAAAAAAAAGGAGAAATAATAATAAAACAAATTCAAGAAATTTTCTAAAATTTTGATATTCACATTTAATATCAAATTTTAATATTTTTTGAATTTATAGCCCTCAAAGAATTCATCACCCATAATATTTTTTTCTAAATAAGTTATTTGGAGTTATAGATATATTTTTAAGATTTATTTATTTAGGCATACAAGACCTGGGGTACAGGCCAGGGATGTGTGTGGGGGTGTGTGTGTGTGAGAGGATTCACCAGAGACAGAGTGAGAAGCAGCACAGACAGATGGACTGAAACACACTGGTGAGGGGAGCAGTGGGAGAGGCAGGAGAGGTCTGCTGTGCCATGTGGGTCCCCTCCCTGGCCGGGGATCGAACTGGTGCTGCAGTGGCTTTGTATGCTTCATATTACAGTGCTTAACCCCTTGCGCCAACAGGGAAGCCTTGGAGTTATATTTTATATAAATACCACTCTGTTGCCTTTCCTCAAGTTGCTAATATTAGGGCAATAAATGATTATAGAACTGAAACAATTTTAAGGATAATTAAACTTTCAACAATCACATTACTGTGAATTTTTATTATGAATCTTGGAATGTCAGCCTCTTATTGTTTTATATAATTAAATCACTTAGAAGGTAAGCTTATGACAAATACTTATTCACTACGGTAAAGACAGAAAAGATTCATTTTTATCTAAACATATTAAAGAGGATAATTATGGCCTCCCCTCCTGCAAATTCTTTTTTTCTTTAAAGATTTATTTATACAAAACAGAGTACAGGGCCTCCCTGGTGGCGCAGTGGGTTAAGCAACTCACTGTGAAGCAAACTGCAGCCACTGCAGCATAAGTTCGATCCCTGCCTCCGACAGGGTGTGGGGTGGGGGGGTGGGGGTGGCGACCCACATGGCGTAGCAGACCTCTCCTTCCTCACCCGCTGCTCCCCTCAGCAGTGTGTTTCGATCGGTCTGCCTGTTCTTAGGTCTGCCTGTTCTTCGGTCTGCCTGTTCTGCTCCCCACTCTGTCTCAGGTGAATCCTCTCACTGCCCTGGACTCTGGCCTGTACCCCAGCTCTTGTATGTATAAATTAACAAATCTTTAAAAAAAAAAACTACAGACCAGAGGTGTGGGTGGGTGAGTAGGTGGTGAGCGGATTCACCAGAGACAGAGTGGGGAACAGAATAGGCAGATAAACTGAACCACAAGACAGGACAGGTGTGCCCCACCATTTGGGTCACCTCCCTAGCCAGGGGTTGAACTCGTTCTGCAATGACTGTGGGTAGCTTCATAGTGCTGTACGACTTGACCCCTTGGGCCACCAGGGAGGCCCCCTTTGTGCATACTCTTTTAAATGGAGTTGTTCCTATCCCAACCCCAAACTTGCTGAGCCTTCTGTGTTTCTCCTCTCTCTGTCTTTCTGTCTCTCTCTCTCACACACACACACATACACACACACACACAGAACTGTTGGACCAAAACGTTTCAGGCCATAGGCTGAGCTGAGCCCCGCCTCCCAAAAAAAAATACAATGAGAGAGGCTATGATCTATAGGCTTCAACAACAAAATGGAACTTTTAGTTGAATTATATTGATGCCAAAACACTAAGTGTCTTTAGTTCTCTGTATAAGGTGCTTGGTAAGAAACCTAAAAAAAAAAATACTAATTTTTGTTTATTTATTTTTGAAGTACCATTGTTTTGCATCCTTATTGATATTTTGATGGTACAGGATTTCTCTCCTCAGTTGTGGTCACCATAGCTCTCCCACCACCGAAGCACCTGTAGTACTCCACCATAGTCCACTGTTCTCCCTCCCACTTCTGTCACATCCTTCTCTCTCCCCATCTGGATGCCTCAGATCAAGGGTTAAAGCTTAATGTTTGTCTTTGTCTGAGATGGTTAGAATCAACATGGAATTTTAGGAAATCTTAAACATGATACAACAACCCAGTTTCAGTGGATTGAATAGCCCCCCAGATTTATGTTCATCTGAAATCTAAAAAGGTCACCTTAGTTGGAAGTAGGGTCTTTGAAAATATAATTAGTTCAAGTAAATAATTACTGAATTAGTGTGGGCTCTAAAGCTAATGACATATGTCCTTATAAAAAGACAATGTGAAGACAACCAGGTAGAAGACTAAGTGATGGGGAAGGTAGAAACTGGGTGATTTACACTCTTGTCTGGTGAATCCTTTCACCTCCCGTGACTCTGGCCTATACCCCAGCTCTTGTATGCAGAAATAAATAAAATCTTAAAAAAAAAAAAAAAGAAAAAGAAACTGGGTGACTTAGTTGCAAGCTAAGGTGTGGCAAGAATCACCAGCAAGCCCCAGAAACTAGGAAGAGGCCAGGAAGGATTCCTCCTTTGATTCTCCAGAGAGAACATGGCCATGCCCACACAGTTACCAGTATTTAAAAATTTTTTTGGATCTCTGGTCTCCCCAAATTAACAAGGTTCTGTTGTTTTAAGCTCTATATTTATGGTACTTTGTTACAACTGTAGTAGGAATATACAGGAACCCTATCTATATTTTTTCTTAAAGTGTGTTAGTAACTGCAAGATGGCAAAAGCATTTCTTCTGATAAATAAATTTCATCACTTTCATTTTTTTCCTTTTATACATTTCCTTATTAAGACATTTTCTATTTTCCTTGCATACTATGCGTATGGTTTTTCTCCTTCACATTATTTCCAATAGTTTTATTTACATATATTGATTATAACTTTTTTCTTTCATATTTCTGCTTTATTTCTCCTTCCTCGTTATATCTCCCTTTTTTCCTGTTATCTCTTATATCTCCTTTAACCCTTCTTCCTGGTCTCCTCCCTCTTAACCTCAGGAACTTCACTTTGTTTATTAGTGTCTGCTGATTTTTTTAAAGATCTATTTATTTATGCATACAGGAAATGGGGTACAGGTCAGAGGTGTGGGAGGTGAGAAGATTCACCAGAAACAGAGTGGGGAACAGAACAGGCAAATTGACTGAAACACACTGCTGAGGGTAGCAGCGGGTGAGGCAGGAGAGGTCTGCTGTGCCATGTGGGTCACCTCCCTGGCCAGGGATTGAACTTGTGCGGTAGTAGCTGGGGATGCTTCACAGTGCAGTGCTTGATCCCTTGGGCTACCAGGGAGGTCCCTGTCTGCTGACTTTTGTAAACATTTTACTTAGCTGAATCATTCACTCAGATTTGTAATTCCCTCAATTTCCTTCTATTTTGCAGTACGTGGTAACATTTTAGTTTTCCTTATGACTGAATAGCATTCCCTAGTATGGATATACCACATCTTTTGGATCCAGTCTTCTGTCAATGGGTAAATTTAAGTTGCTTCCCTGTCCTAGCTAGTCAGTAAACAGTGCTACAGTAAACATTGTAATAGTGCTACAATAAACCAAATAGAGCATACATTTTTTTCAGTTGATGGTTTCATGTTCTTTGGACAGATGCCCAAGGAGTTGGATTGCTGTGTCATATGGTATTTCCATTTTCAGTTTTTAAGGTAAATCCAATAGAGTTGAACCAGTATAATTGAGTTCCTCCTTTTCTGCACACATACACACACAAAGTGCCATTCTTGTGGATGTGAGATGATGTATCATTGTACTCTTAAATTGTGTTTCCCTTATTAAAAGTGAGGATGAGAGGCCTCCCTGGTGGCTCAGGGGTTGTACCTGATAGCACCTCAGTGGGGTCACCACTAAGGACGGAGTTCTGCCCCTGGCCAAGCTGCTAACCCACATGGCGCAGCAGACCTCTTCTGTCTCTCCTACTGCTCCCCTCAGCAGTGTACTTCAGTCAACCTGCCTATGCTGCTCTTCACTCTATCTCTGGAGAATCCTCTCACCACCAGCACTCCTGGCCTGCACCCCAGTTCTTCCACACACAAAAAAAGAAATAAAATCTTTTAAAATAAGAAGTGATGATAAACATTTTTCCAAGTATCGATTGGCCATCTAGATCTCTTCGGTGAATTGTCTGTCCAGATCTGCTGCCTATTTATTAATTGGGTTGTTTGTTTTTTTTATTATTTAATTGTATAAATCTATTGTATATCTTGGATATTGATCTCTTGTTGGTTGTGTGAAGTGTAAATATTTTCTCCATTCAGTAGTATATCTTGTTAATTAGATATTTTTTATTCTTATTTTAATTTTTTTATTGGAGTAACTGGTTTAAAACGTTGTTTAGGATTAAGAGGTATAGGATCACGCCTCCTTAGCTGTATGGTAGTTACCACACTGCACCGACCTCTAAGGCACCTGTAGTCATCCACCATTTCTTTTTTTTTTTTTTTAAAGATTTATTTATTTATGCATACAAGCACTGGGGTACAGGCCAGAGGTGTGGGTGGGGGTGAGAGGATTCACCACAGAGAGCGGGAGCAGAACAGGCAGATCAACAGAAACACACTGCTGAGGGGAGCAGCGGGCACAGCAGGAGAGGTCTGCTGCACCATGTGGGTCCCCCCCCTGGCCGGCAGCAGGGATCGAACTCGTGCTGCAGTGGCTGCGATTTGCTTCGTAGTGCGTTGCTTAACCCACTGCGCCACCAGGGAGGCCCTCATCCACCATTTCTTTTGTGTTTTCTGTGTAACTAAATATTTGTATCTCTTTCAATGTGTAAAAGCACTTGAAGGTACTCACAATTGTTTATTTTTGCTATCAGTGTTGAGTTTCTTTATCATTGATGTCATGGGACATATTGCCAATATGTTCTCTCTATATATTTTATTATCTCAGGTATTGCATCTAAGTCCTTAAGCCCTTTGGAATTTGTTTTTTGTGCATGAGTTAGAGAGTGATCCAACTTCATTCTTTTATATGTGGCTTTCCAGTTTTCCCAGCAGTGTTTTAAAGAGACTTTACCCTCTGTAGGCTATGTCTCTTGCTTTTGAACCTAAATTTTTACCCTTGCTTTTCTAAAAAATCGATGCAACACTGGTTTACAGCACTGTATATGATTTAGAGGTACAGGGTTACACCCTTCAGGTGTATGTTACCACACCACACCCACCGCCAAGGAAATTTTTACTTTTGAAAGAAACCCATAGAACATTTATAAAGTTGTGACCAATAACTTACTGCATTTCTACATTATTCTCAATTGTATTAAATTTATGAGCCTCAACATCTCTAGAATCTGAAATTTCATTTTCCCATTTTCTCATATTCTTATGAAATAAGAACAATATAGAAGCAAATATTTAAATAATTATACAACTGAGATGAAGAGACTGCAAAACTGGAACTGTTGACTGGCACACAGCTCCACCAAGCTTTGACTCAAAGTTTGTCTGTGAGTATACAAAAGTTCGAAACTGGAATTTAAAAAGCAGTTTAGGAATGAAGATGTGTAATATGCTAAGTGAGGTGAGGCTGTACAAAACTGAATGAATGAAATTCAAAGACTGCTTGTGAGTAATCAATTCTTTTATGTTCATATTATTAACTAAGAATTGTTATAGATGTGATATTTTCTATTACTTATAACAATCAAATGTGGTTATAGTAATAACTGATGTAGATTAAAAGAACTTCAACTTCAGATTTCTGGTTGAACTGGAAATGTAGCCACAATGGAACTTGAAACCAAATCTATCTGACTTGTCAAATGAATGTGCCAAAATTTGTGCAACCTTTTTTTTCTCAGTTTTTCTAGTAATTCCAGAAACTAAATAGTTCTTTGAACATGGGCTACTAAGATAAAGACAATTTCGAAAAAACTTTTCAGATTTCAATTATGCATTGGCTTATCCAGAAAATAAAGAATATTAAGCAGGGAATATATAAGAAATTTAATGAGCTGTTTCACCTCCCAATTATAACTAAGATTTATCATGATTTTCTAGGGATGGAAGATTTCCTTCATTGGTTTTTCTTGACAAATGGAAACTTAACAGGAAAACTTTTTTCTTTCCACATTATTGAAAATATTCCTAGAACATACCAACTTTTTTCGGTTTTTAGCTATTATATAGTGAATATAATGGAGCATCTTGGGTGTCTCAGGGTTGTTAATCTAAAAGACACCTGAAATTTACAAAGTTATAGGTGTGGAATCAGAGATTCGTTGCGACAAACTCATATGGAGACTAGAATTTTCTGTGGAATTTAGTTTTATCTCTATGTGTATTTTTTTTTTTTTTTTGAGGAGAGGCTTTTAAGAACATCTGTTAATTTGGGTTTTGAGACTGATCACCTTAACACTTACAGTCTGTCAGGTTCTATACCAAATATTAAAAATGCAGAAGTGGACAAGATACTGACCTTGCTTTCAATAGACAAGTTGAAAATGCCTTGTGTTATCTTTATGTTTTCACTATATTTTAATTTTTTGGTACTTTCTTAACTTACTAATTTAGAAAACAGAAGTCTGGATAGAAGATAGGGTGGGGGCCTCCCTGGTGGCACAGGGGTTAAAGTATCAACCTCAGTGCTACCAACCCATCGCCACTCAACCACTGCAGCATGAGTTTGATCCCTGGCCAGGGAGCTAGCCTATTTGGTGCAGCAGACCTCTCCTGTGTCCCCTGCTGCTTCCCTCAGTAGTGTATTTCAGTAGATCTACCTGTTCTGTTCTTCACTCTGTCTCTGGTGAATCCTCTCACCCTCCCTTCACCTCTGGCTTACACCCCAGTTCTTCTATGCATAAATAAATAAAAATCATAAAAAATAAATAAAAAATAAAAGAAGACAGAATGGAATTGGGATGGTGGTGGGAAGTAATGAATTTTCTTAGACCATTGCTGACTCCTCTTAATGGGGTTATGGGATATGATTGTCTTTTTCTTCATATTTAATGTGGTTCCAACATTGCAAAGTGAATTTATTTTTAAAACGTGACAGGTAAAATCTACTTCTAATGAGATAAAGTACCAAAAAGTATTCCCTTCCTGGGACATACTCATACCATGAGAAACTAGAAGGGACGTTTGGCAATATGAGTATATATAGTGGAAGAGATAGAGACCTACTTAGACTATTAACACCAAGAGAGGTCTTAGAAAAATCTGGGGCCAGGCCTCCCTGGTGGCACAGTGGGTTAAGCAACGCACTATGAAGCAAATTGCAGCCACTGCAGCACGAGTTCAATCCCTGCTGCCGGCCAGGGAGGGAACCCACATGGCATGGCGGATCTCTCCTACTGTGCCCGCTGCTCCCCTCAGCAGTGTACTTCTGTTGATCTGCCTGTTCTGCTCCCCGCTCTCTGTGGTGAATCCTCTCACACCCCCCCCACACCTCTGACCTGTACCCCAATGCTTGTATGCATAAATAAATCTTTAAAAAAGAAAGAAAAATCTGGGGCCTCCCTGGTAGCACAAGGTGTTAAGCACCGCACTGTGAAGCATCCGCAGCATCCACAGCAGCTGCAGCATGAGTTTGATCCCTGGCCAGGGAGGTGACCGCCATGGTGCAGCAGACCTTTCCTGCCTCGTCAGCTGCTCCCCTCAGCAGTGTTTTTCAGTCAGTCTACTTGTTCTGTTTCCCATTTTGTAGCTGATGAATCCTCTCACCCCCTGCACCTCTAGCCTGTACCCCAGCTCTTGTTTTTTGCTTTTTTTTAAAATTTTATTTCTGCATACAAGAGCTGGGGTACAGGCCAGAGTTTCGGTAGGTGAAAGGATTCACCAGAAACAGAGTGTGTACCCCAGTTTTTGTATGCATAAATAAATCTCTAAGGGGCCTCCCTGGTATTGGGAGGCGCAGTGGGTTGAGCGCGGCACTGTGAAGTATCCACAGAACAGCAGCACGAGTTCGATCCCTGGCCAGTGTGGGGACCCACATGGTGAGGCAGACCTCTCCTGCCTTGCCCGCTGCTCCTCTCAGCAGTGTGTTTCAGTCAGTCTGCCTGTTCTACTTCCCGCTCTGTCTGGTGAATCCTTTCACCTCCCACACCTCTGGCCTGTATCCCAGTTCTTGTATGCATACATAAAAATTCCTTAATAAATAAATCTTAAAAAAAAAGAGATGTGAAAAATCTTATCGTATATATATCCACACTCCAGTGACATAGAACTGATAACTTCACAGTCTGTGCCAGAGGTGAAGATGAGAAAAGAAAAGAGAGAAAAGGAAAAGAAAAGAGAAAAGAAAAGAAAGGGAAGAGCTAAAGGGGAGGATATTTTTCTGTGTGGGCAGATAGAAGAATAGCCAGGTAAGGTGGCCCCATGGACTAGGTTGAAGGACTTCTACCCATTGGGGGTCGAGGAAGTTGATATGAAAAGAGTAGAGGAGCCCTGTACATACTTTTACTCTCTTGTGACTCTGATTTAGGAGATCTCAAGCCAATCTGAAGCACTTTTGTGTACATGCTGCCAGAACATAAGCTGTGCAAGGGCAGGGGTCTTTATTTTGTTTACTTATGTACCCTAAATGCCTGGAACCGTGTCTGGCATCTTTAGGTACTCAACAAATATTTGTCAGCTGAGTAAAAAAAAAACCGGACATGTGAATATGCCCGACTGGCTAACAATATGTTGTTTAATATTAGAATACTCTAGTAAGTCATGATTCTGGTATTTCATTAGAAATTAACCACAACAAACATGAAGCAACCTAAATTTCTTTTGGTTAAATAAATGAGGAAAATGCGATCTATAAATAGTCATTCAGTAATTAATGACATTTCAGTCAACCATGAACCAAGTATATGGTGGTGGTCCCGACAGGCTATACCATATAAGCTGAGGGGTACTAGACTATACCATCTAGCTTTGTGTAATTATATTCTGTGGCATTTATGCAATGACAAAATTGCTTCAGGAATCATTTCTCATGATATATCCCTGTTGTTAATACAGCTGTGATAATGCATAGCTGTATATAATGGAATAGTATATAGTCACAAAATGGAAGGAAACATTGACATTTGTGACAACATGTATGGGTTTTGAAGGCATACACTAACTGAAATACGTCAGACAGAGAAAGACAAATATTGTATGATCTCATTTGTATGTGGAATCTAAACAAAAACAAAAAACCCCACAAAAATATGAAAACAAGAAATGGGGAGTGTGAAAAGAGAGTGAAGGGTCTCAAAAGGTAAAATTTTCAGCCTTAAAATTATAAAGTCATGGGAATGTAATGTACAGTATATTGGCTATCGTTAATAATGCTGTATTATATACTTGAAATTAGTTAAGAGTAGATCTTAAAAGTTCTCATCACAAGAAAACAAAATTTCTAATTTTGTGTAATGATGGATATTAACTAGACTTATTATGGTGATCATTTTGCAATAAATACAAATATCAAATCACTGTTTTAGGGCCTCCCTGTTGGTGCAAAGGGTTAAGATGTAGCATTATGACGCTATCACAGCCACTGCAGTCTGAGTTCAATCTCCAGCCAGGGAGGTGACCCACATGGCGCAATAGATGTCTCCTGTCTTACTGCTGCTCCCCTCAGCAGTGTGTTTCAGTCAATCCTCCTGTTCTGCTCCCCACTGTCTCTGGTGACTCCTCTCGCCACCCACACCTCTGGCCTGTACCCCAGTTTTTTTATGCATAAATTTTTTTAAAAAAAATCACTGTTTTACACATTATGTTATATCAAATTACTATGAAATTAATGTTTTGCATCAATATATCTCTTTTTTTTTAAAGATTTATTTATTTATGCATACAAGCACTGGGGTACAGGCCAGAGGTGTGGGGTGGGGGTGAGAGGATTCACCACAGAGAGCGGGGAG
>JAGFMF010011678.1:5745429-5757504 GCA_019455555.1 Galemys pyrenaicus | reverse complement strand
GGTGAGGCAGGAGAGGTCTGCTGTGCCATATGGGTCACCTCCCTGGCCGGCAGCAGGGATCAAACTTGTGCTGCGGTGGCTGCAATTTGCTTCATAGTGTGTTGCTTAAACCATTGCGCCACCAGGGAGGACCCCCAAAATTAAAAATATTTTAAAGAAGAACCAAAACAGCAAAAATTTAATGATACAGAGTCTGCTATTTTCTTCTTTCCTTTTCCCAATATTTATCCAATCACATCAACTCTAAAATGGGTTGACTTGAAAGATCTAAGAGAAGGTGTGTAAATATCACACATTGACTTTAAAATGTTCATTCCTTTAAATTATTATATTTTATTATTTTTATTTTATTATATTTTATTATAATTATTATTATATTTAAATTATTATATTTTATTATATAATTATTATATTTTATTATTATATTCCTTTAAATTATTATATTTATTATATTATATTTTATTAGAATATTATATTTTATTATATTTTATTATAATTATTATATGTTATTATATTATATTTTAAATTATTATATTTTACTATAAAATATTATATTTAATTATAATAATTATTTTAATTATTAGCATTATATCTGTTTATTAGATATAATAATTATTTTATTTGTTTGTTTTAATAATTATTCATTTTACCTAACGATGTATAATACAAAAATATGGTAGAACTACCAGCTTACATATTTGGATATGAAACTGCATATGCAGGATTAATTATATATGTATATATTTTAAAATTTGTTTTATTCATTTATGCATACAATAGCTGGGGTGCAGGCCAGAGGTGGGAAGGAGTGGGGGATGAAAGGATTCACCAGAAACAGAGGGGAGCACAACAGGCAGATCTACTGAAATACACTGCTACGGGGAGCCGAGGGCAATAGCAGAGGTCTGCCTGCCATGCAAGTCAGCTCCCTGGCAGGGAATTGAACTCATGGGGCAGTGGCTGCAGATAGCTGCATAGTGCTGAGACGTAACCCCTTGCACCACCAGAGAGGACCAATGATATTTGATTATCCAGTCAGCTGACCTGTTTTAAAGCTTCAGGATATCTTTCTAGCTTTTAAAATTCTAAGAAGTTCTGGAGTGGAATTTTGAAAGGTTCTCCACCATAATGTCTTTGGTTCGTGACTTTTAAGGTTTTCAAATAAACTAGTTATTTTAGTATTTACTCATAGGGCACCCCTAAACTGACTCTGCAAAAGTTAGATATGGTCTGCTAACGGGTGGCTAGAAAACAACCGTTTACTTAGATACCTAAGGCTTTGTAACAAATGTGCCAGTCCTGACTTTCTAGTTAGTATACATTTTCTCACCAGGTCTCCTGCTTTCTTTCTTTTTTTTTTTTTTTTTTTTTAAAGATTTATTCATTTATGCATACAAGCACTGGGGTACAGGCCAGAGGTGCAGGGGATGAGAGAATCCACCAGACAGAGTGGGGAACAGAACAGGTAGATCTACTGAAATACACTGCTGAGGGGAGCAGCGGGTGAGGCCTGAGGGGAGCAGCGGGCGAGGCTGCACCATGTGGGTTACCTCCCCGACCAGTTGCAGGGATCAAACTCGTGCTGCAGTGGCTATGGTTTGCTTCATAGTGCGTTGCTTAACCCACTGAGCCACCAGGGAGGGCCCTCTCCTGCTTTCTTGCAAATGAAATGTCTTAGCTCTTCTCACCAGCTTACTAGGTGTCCAAATATATATGCATGTAAGAGATAAAGCTTGGGCTAACGTTGGGAGTTCATGGTCATCGTCGTCATCACCATCACCATCATCATCTTCTTACCTGTACAACTGTAATTCTTCATAGTTTGAAAAATACTTGAAAACAACAAACAGTTCAGTTTAAAAATAGGCAGAAAATCTGAATAGACATTTTTCCAAAGAAGACATACAGATGGCCCACAGTCACATAAAAATATGCTCAATATTATTCATCATCAGGGAAATGCAAATCAAAACCACAATGATATATCCTCTTACATGCTTTGAATGGTTGTTATCAAATGACAAAAAATAACAAATATTGGTGAGGACATGGAGAAACAGAAGCCCTTGCGCACTGTTGGTGGAATGTAAATTGATGTAGTCAATATGGAAACACTTTGGAATACTTAGCCTTTCAGGGGAGAAATCATGACTATATGGGTGGTTTTCCCAGGTGAGGTTTATCTGTTGCACTCTTGATGTTCTGACACCTGTGATTTTCCAAATGTGGGAAGCACAACTGCATAATATGTGGTAGTGGGGGACTGCATTGTGTTCTCCCTGATTTAAAAAAATAAGTAAAAGTTTGGAGGTTCCTCCAAAAATTAGAAATAGAACTACCATATGATCTGGCAATTCTACTTCTGGGAATTTTTCCAAAGAAAATGGAAACACTAAAAAAAGATATACGTGTCCCCATCTTCATGATAGAATTATTTATAATAGATGAGATATGAAAACAGCCTGTGTGTCCACTGATGGCTGTAGGGCTTCAGCTACAAGCTTGCCTGGTTCTTGATGGCGGCAGGCAAGAAAACAGGTCACGAAGCCTGTATGCAGGGAACAGGAAGAAATCTTTACTATGAGGCAGCAGCAATGTCCAGCAATGGCAGAGCCCCTGGGTTCTCCCCACAGCAGTGGCCCCATGTCCAATAAGACCATGAGAAGACCTCCATAGAGGATTCCTATTCGCTTGTTTATGATTTATAAACAAAGCCTGCGCATGGCCAAGTTTAGGCCTGGCTTACAGAACTATGTTTTGTGCATGTGAACTATGGATCATGGTTACATTTTATTTACTGCTTTCTACACATGCAGACTACATCTCAAGGCTACCTGTTATCCACTAGACCACATGTAACTTGGAGGTCACAGGGAAAAACAGTCTGAGGAACCCTAGAAAACTGTTTCCTGTGGGCCCTGCAATGGCAAAAGGCAAAATAAACTGTGGCACACACACACACACACACACACACTCTAAACAGCTATAAAAAGTAAGAAAATCTTGCC
The DNA here is from genome assembly GCA_019455555.1 of Galemys pyrenaicus. Taxonomy (NCBI): domain Eukaryota; kingdom Metazoa; phylum Chordata; class Mammalia; order Eulipotyphla; family Talpidae; genus Galemys; species Galemys pyrenaicus. The sequence continues at coordinate 5,754,496 of JAGFMF010011678.1, read as the reverse complement.
ATTTGTAACAATGTGGATGGACCTTGAGGGCTTCTTGTTAAGTGAAATGTTTCAGAGAGCCTCCCTGGTGGTGCAAGGGGTTAAGTCTCAGCACTATTAAGCTACCAATGAGGCAAGAGTTTGATCCCTGGCTAGAAGCTGACCCACATGGTGTAGCAGACCTCTCCTGCCTTGCTCACTGCTCCTCTCAGCAGTGTGCTTCAGTCAATCTGCCTGTTCTGTTCTCTGTTCTGTCTCTGGTGAGTTCTCTTACCCTCTGCACCTCTAGTCTACACCCCAGTTCTTATATGCATAAATAAAAATAAATTAAAAAAATAAGTTGTAGATAATGACAGATACCACATTATCTCTACTATATGTGGAATTTAAACAAAGCAAAGCAGACTCATGGATATTGAAAATAGATTGTTGGTTTCCAGAGGTGGGTAAGAGGGTGGGGTACGAGGTAGAAGAAATGGGTGAAAGGTATTAAAGGATAAAAAGAAGAAAAAACACAAATTTATTTAATATAGAGAATTACAGACCATTTTTAAATTGGACAAAAACTGACTCCCATTCAATTTTATTTTATTTTTAAAGATTTATTTATTTGTAGAAGAACTGGATATGGATCAGAGGTGCAGGGGATGAGAAGATTCACCAGAGACAGAGTGGGGAACAGAACAGGCAGATATACTTTAATAGACCGTTAAGGGGAGAAGTGGGTGAGACAGGAGAGGTCTGCTGTGCCCTATGGGTTAGCTCCTTGCCTGAGGCTCGAACTCAGGCTGTAGTGGTGATAAGGCTGAGACTTAACCCCTAGGCCACAAAGGAGACCCCAATCCTAAACATTTATATGGCATTACCAAAACAAACTTTTGAGTCAAAATGAACTAGAAATAGGAAAAAAGAATAAATTAAAGACTTTTCATTCTGTATTTAGAAAATAATACAATCTACTGTCATATGAAAAGGTGATCACATTTTTGGAAAATGAGCATATCGAAAAAATCATTCATTTGGCTATTTTTTTTTCAATTTTTAAAATTTATTTTTGTGTAGGGCTTCCCTGGTGGTGCAGTGGGTTAAGCAATGCACTATGAAGCAAACTGCAGCCACTGCAGCACGAGTTCAATCCCTGCTGCTGGCCAGGGAGGTGACCCACATGGCGCAGCAGACCTCTCCTGCCTCGCCCGCTGCTGCCCTCGGCAGTGTGTTTCAGTCTGTCTGCCTGTTCTGCTCCCCACTCTGTTTGGTGAATCCTCTCACCGCCCTGGATTCTGGCCTGTACCCCAGCTCTTTTATGTATAAACAAATAAATCTTTAAAAAATTTTATTTTTGTGTAGAAGTACTGAGATGTAGGCCAGAGTTGTGGGGGCATTAGAGAATTCACCAGAGACAGAGTAGGGACAGACAGATTTATTTAAATGCATTGCTAAGGGAGCAGCAGGCTAGACAGGAGAGGTCTGCTGTGTCATGTATGGGTTAGCTGCTTGGCCGGGGATCAAACTCAGGCTGTAGTGGTGATAGTGAAAGCCTAGGCCACCAGGGAGCTCCCTCATTTGATTGTTTAATCCACAAGTATTTATTGTTTGCCAACTATATGTTCTAGCTGAAATTGGTGTTGGGGTTGGGAGTAAAACAGTGAAGGGCCGTAGTACTAATTATAGTTGAAGGTGGAGCAGGTGTTACAGGCCCCAACCCTAAGGAGTATGTCCTTTGCCCTCTAAGGAAAGAATTCATCAGAAAACTCTAGGTGTAATTGAACCAGGCAAGGCTTTATTAGAGGTTCAGGCATGAAGGAACCAGTGATAGAAAGCAGAGTTTAACCTGACTCTTTGAAGGGAGCAAGGAGTAGATATTTAAAGGGAAGATCCACAAGGTGAGGCTGCAGAGAGCAATGTCATAGCTTGTTCTGGGTTAGGCTCTGTCTGGGCATGTGCAGACAGGTTACACTGCAACTGCACATGCAGGGTTCTTTAACTTCTCCCTCCAGGAAGTTGTGAGATTATCATTAGTCAGGATCTTTTTTGTCTAGCAAGCTACCTTATGATCAAGTGAGGTGGACCAAATTGTTTGGTCAGAAATCACCAGTCCATTACTCAGTCCATCTGTTCAAACAGGACTTGGGGCAACTTCTCCTACCAACTTGCAATTTATTTTGCCTAGGTTGTCTACAGCCCGGTAGCAAGTAGTCATATCAATAGTTATTTATAGTTAAGATTATTGTGGTTAAAGAGAAGTACAAGATGCTCTCTGAGAGCTAACCTATGTCTAACTTTTAAATAAGACAGTTTCTTTGGGGAAAAATTATATATAACATATAATACACGTATACACACACACATACAGACATATATAAACTTGAGGATTAATTTAGATTGAAGATTAATGGGAAGGTCCTCTCTGGTGGCTCAAGGGGTTGAGTGCTGCACCATGGAGCTTCTGCAACCACTGTAGTGCAAATTCGATCCCCAGCCAGGGGGGGGACCCACATGGCACAGCAGACCTCTCCTGCCTCGCCCACTGCTTCCCTCAGCAGTGTGTTTCAGTCAGTCTGCTTATTCTGTTCCCCACTCTGTCTCTGGTGGATCCTCTCATCCCCTGCCTCTGGCCTGTACCCCAGCTCTTATATGCATAAATTAAAAAAAAAGATTAATGGGAAGAGTAGGAACAAGGGCTCTAAGTGGGATGGTCCTTGTTGACTTCAAAGAACGAAATGGATGCCAGTGTAGCAGATGTGAGAAATGGGAGATTGGTGAATGAGTCCAGTGGTTCAGATGGCCTGATTTACAACATCATGTAAGTAAAATTTTGGGTATACATATATCCCTTGCATATGCTTTAAATCAGCATAAAATTTTAAAATTTTGTCCATGCTGTTGCATGTATTTATGATGTTGGGGTTCAATGTTGGGGGGTCCTTGGGTGCCTATGAGAATGAATTCACCGAGTCGCCCATTCAGTGGCACTTGGCAAGTTAATTTATTTTTTTAAAGATTTATTTATTTATGCATGCAAGAGCTGGGGTACAGGCCAGAGGTGCAGGGGGTGATAGGATTCACCAGAGACAGAGTGGGGAGAAGAACAGGAAGACTGACTGAAACACACTGCTGAGGGCAGCAGCAGGCGAGGCAGGAGAGGTCTGCTGTGCCATGTGGGTCCCCTCCCTGGCTGGTGGCATGGATCGAACACGTGTTGCAGTGGCTGATGTCTGCTTAACAGTGTGGTGCTCAACCTATGTGCCACCAGGGAGACCCACAGGGCAAGTTTATTAAGGAAAAAGGGGCACATGCATAGACAGGCAGGCAGGGAGCTGTGTTTTGAAAGGGTAGGTTTATTAAGAAAAAATGTTTGCATGGACACAAATGGGCAAAGAGTTGCTTTTTGCCAGAGCATGAGGTATTCGTACATGTTGCTCTTTGGTAGGATTTATTTTTGCTTTGATGGGGTCAGGTTGGATTGGTTTTCTATAAAGACTGATGATGATGTCTTTTCGCCCCACCTCTAGTTTTTGCCCTTGTGAAAACTTCCATCCTAAATTTTCTACTGTAAGCTTCTGTTGCAGGTGCTTTTTTGTTGCTGAACATCACTCCACTGTAAAAACACAATTTATTTATGCATTCACCTGTTGATGGATATTTGAGTCATTTTCAGATATTGGACATTATTAATAGTGATGCTGTAAATGTATCTGAAGTGATATTTTTGGCCCACTGTTTTTTCCCCCTCTCTGCAGTATAAAAGCAAGAATATACATTGCGTTCCATAAAAGTTTTAGTAAAAGTACAAAGGATCAGGGGTCTCCCTGGTGTTGCAAGGGTTAAGTCACAGTGCTATTGTTAGGGGGACAGGTCATCCTGCATGAACTATGCAAATCGGTTTATGGACTCCAACACCCACTCCAGACCAACAATATCCACGAACTACAAGTCCTACAAGGCCATCATCGCAGAGCGGATCACTGACACCTGAGGGCGGAGTTAAGCAGCCAGGCTGGGTATGAAACCAGACATGTGGGCCTTGGGGGGCTCCCTTGGTTTGGAGCCAGCTCTCAGATTGCTGTTGGGTTCCAGCTCTGAGGAACTGCTAGGTCATTTATAGATTTGTTTCCCTCTCTTCTTGTGTAATTCATTACTTTATTTCCTTTACTTTTGTAAATAAAACCCTTTATTAACCTTTGTTATATGTGCCTGCAGTTGGGGCTTATTATAAATGCTTTTTAAGCACGCAGGTGAGGACCCAGTCAGGGAAACCCATTTTATGTCAGAGTTGCCCTGTAACACTATCAAGCTATTGCAGTCACTGCAGCATGAGTTCGATACCTGGCCAGGGACCTGGCCCACATAGTGCAGCAGTCTTACCCACTGCTCCCTCAGCAGTGTATTTTAGTAGACCTGCCTATTCTGCTGCCTACTCTGTCTTGGTGAATCCTCTTATCCCCCACACTTCTGGTCTACCCCCCAGTTCTTATATGCATAAATAAATAAATCTTTAAAAAAAAAAGTACAAAGGAGCAGCTCTCTGCCCTCTTGTAACTGTGCAGGTGTTTCTTTTCATGTACCTTTACCCTTTGTCAAAGAATAGTAGCACTCTTTCCTGCTTGCTTGTGTCTTTTCCTTTTGAATACAAGAAAAAAAGTACAAAGGAAAGTTGAATACTTGTTGACTTGGTTGAGGAACTTGATTTCTAGCATTACTGATAAGAAAAGCTGGGTCAGGTAATTTAACGCTACTCGAGGCAACCTGGCCTGAGTTCCAGATCAACAGCATCTGATACATGAACCGCACTTTGAGAGGGAGTCTGTCCCGGTAAGGAAGGGTTTGTATTGATACTGAAGGTGGAAAACCAATCTTGTCTATCCTGCCAGGCTAATCAGGAATCCAGAACCATCTAAAGACTTGTTATCCATTGTCAAAGGGTCTTAACTCCTCTTTCCTTTTGCTCTTTTTCTATTTTCCCTAGAAGACGGACCTGATAACAAAGATCTGTAACTCTAACTTGACTGTATAACCCAACTGAGCTTCTAGTGTATCTGCGTATTCTGCAGAATCAGCCTCAGCATTTGAACAACTCTTTGTTGAGACCTGCTATGGAAAGTCACCATTAGTCCCATATGCAACTCTACTCCAATTTTAGTCACTGCATTTGTGACTTTAAATTGAAGTACAACACTATACAAACTCGGCAGTATTAAGAATATCAGTCTTTGATGAATTTCTCATAGCTCTATAGGTAAACAAAATGGTATTTTGAAGAGTTTTTTTTCCTTTGAGAAAAGACATTTTTCTTGCAGGAGTTTTCTTCCTAGGGAGGATTTTTATGGCCTTTTCATATTTTACATTTGTTGTGATTCTGCTCTACTTCTTCTTTATTTTATACTTTTTTAAGCTCAAAGTCAACACTTTAAAAACAGTCTCTTAGATAATTCATTCTTTTCACACATTTAACTAATCCCTCCTATCCCATCATTGTCACTGACTATTCTCTAGATTTCTCTCAAATGCATCTTTTTCTGCCGGCAGGGTTTTTCCTTTTTGCCTTTCCTTCTTAGCAGCTACACACTTACGTATGTGCAGTAAGTAATAAGGAGTAATTCTTTCTCTGATAATCTTTTGAACTGAACTGGAAAATCTACCTATAAAACATCTAGATAAAAAGGTGGATAGAATTAAACAAACATTCTTTTAAATAAAGAACGGTGTCAGTAAATAAGTAGGTGTATTAGAGGGTATAAGGCTACAGATTCCTCCTTTGTATGCATGTCCCTTTGAAGTGTAACTTTGCTGCTGCTTATCTTAAGAATAGAGTCCACTCTCTCTCGTGAACTTGCTTCCAAAATGACCAAGAAAAGGAGGAATAATGGTCGTGTCAAAAAGGGCCGCGGCCACGTGCAGCCTATTCGCTGCACCAACTGCGCCCGATGCATGCCCAAGGACGAGGCCATTAAGAAGTTCGTCATTCAAAACATAGTGGAGGCCGCAGCCGTCAGGGACATATCGGAAGCAAGCGTGTTCGACGCCTATGTTCTTCCCAAGCTGTATGTGAAACTTCATTATTGCGTGAGTTGTGCCATTCACAGCAAGGTGGTCAGGAATCGTTCTCGGGAAGCTCGGAAGGATAGGACACCCCCACCCAGATTTAGACCTGCGGGTGCTGCCCCACGACCTCCTCCAAAGCCCACGTAAAGACTGAAGAACAACTTTGGGAAGAAATAAAATACATACAGTACTATAAAAAAAAAAAAAGAATAGAGTCCAGAACAGACAATTCTCCAAAAAAAAAATCAGATGGCCAATGGACACATGAAAAAGATGTCCATCATCTCTTATTATTAGGGAAATGCAAATCAAAACAAAGATATACCACTTACTACCTATGATGATGACTATTATCCAAAAAATCAATCGCAAATGATGGAGAGAATGTGAAGAAAAGGGAACCCTTATGCACTATGGTGGGAATGTAAATTGGTGCAGTAATTATGGAAAGCAATATAGAGAGGCCCCAAAATATAGAAATTCCATATAGTCCAATTGTTCCACTTCTGGGTATTTACCCCAAAACATGACTATAAAGTGATATATGCACCCATGTGCATATACCTTTCTTTCTCTTTTTTTTAAAAGATTTGTTTATTTATGCATACAAGAGCTGGGGTACAGGCCAGAGTCCAGGGAGATGAGAGGATTCACCAGATCAGAGTGGGGAGCAGAACAGGCAGACTGACTGAAAAACACTGCTGAGGGGAGCAGCCCGCCAGGCAGGAGAGGTCTGCTATGCTAAGTGGGTCCCCTCCCAGGCTGGAGACAGGGATCGAACTCGTGCTACAGTGGCTGTGGTTTGCTCTATAGTGCTTTGCTTAACCCACTGCACCACCAGGGAGGCCCATATACCTTTCTTAATTGTCTTACCTTGTCGTTCACCTTTGTACAGTAATTCCCCTCCTTGCTTGTGGACCTCTCACCGTCATTCCACCAGTGAACCATCACCTCCACCCCCTGTGTCTCCCTCTCCACTCCTACCACTGGACTCCTTCCTTGCTGCACACACCACATCTATGGTCTACCCTGCAAGCTTTGTCCTTTCCCTGGAAACTTGTCATCTCCTGGATGAGGAACTGTGCTCCTGACCTACAGCAGGCGAGGCTGCTCAGACCCTCAGGAACAACTGGGAGGCAGGCAGCAAAGCAGAGAAGTTCAAGAACCTCCTGAGGGGGAGTTGTGTGGAGTGGTTTCCTGGACTCCTTGATTCTGGAACTTCGTATTATGGAATTGGAGACTGTCCCATTTTCTTAACACCCCATGTATATTAGAGTATTATTTGCAACAGCTAAGACCTGGAAACAACCAACGGCACTTGATTTTAGTTCTGTACTGCTCTGTGATTTGGGCATAATTCAGGTTTAGGTTGAGGTCATCTCATGAGTGAACACTGTGTGGGTACAATATAAGCTGAGTTGTTTTCCCTTCTCCTGACCTTCAACCTCCACACCCCACTTCAGTTTTGGGAAATGGACAGTATCCTTTCCTGCCTTCTCATTACTATCTGCCTTCTACATATCATCTGTGCTTTTTGACATCTTTGTATATTTATCCATGCTGTTTCTCCCTTGTCTGGTGCAAACTCTAATTTAAAACCAGTTGGAAGCATTTCTTCTGTGGCAAAGGTTGGCTTGACTCTCCCTCTTTTCTTCCCTTGAAGGACTAGCATCATGTCTGATTGTACCTGAGCCCAGGTAGTTGGATGGAATGTAGTTAAAGAGTGTAATGAGTATTTGTTCAAAGGCAGCCCCTGAAAGGATTGGTCATTAGTTCCCAGATTTGGGGACTGCCCTTGCTCCTATCTTTTCAGACACCAGGTCTTCAGTTTTTCCTTTGGTTCTGTGAACTACTTTGATACATTTCTTCTTCTTCTTTTTTAAAGATTTATTTATAACTGTGGTACAGGCCAGAGGCATGGGGGTGGTGAGAAGATTCACCAGAGACAGAGTGGGGAGCAGAACAGGCAGACTGACTGAAGTACACTGATGAGGGGAGCAGCCGGGGAGGCAGGAGAGGTCTGCTGTGCAGTGCGGTTGCCTCCTTCATAGCCTGGTGCTTAACCCCTTGCACCAACAGGGAGGCCCTACTTTGATACATTTCAAGTAAAACAGTTTTCTGCTTAAGTTTGCCAAGTTTGTTTTCTGTTGCTTGCAGTGTAGACTCTTTTTAAATTTTTTTTTAAAGATTTGTTTATTTATGCATACAAGAACTGGGGTATAGGCCAGAGGTGTGGGGGTGAGAGGATTCACCAGAGACAGAATGGGGAGCAGAACAGACAGATCCACTGAAATACACTGCTGAGGGGAGCAGCGGGAGAGATAGGAGAGGTCTGCTGTGCCATGTGGGTCACCTCCCTGGCCACTTTCCTGGTTGGGCATTGAACTTGTGCTGCAGTGGCTCAGGACAGCCTCACAGTGCTGTGCCTTAACCCCTTGCACCAGGGGTTAGGAATATAAACATATATTGCTTTTGTAAGAGAATTTTTTTTTACAGTGGAAAGTAGCAACTTCGGTTGCTATTTGAGGAACATGACAAATTTCATATTCACCTACTATGGTGAGGATTTTCAATAATGGAGAACAAGGGAGGCAGAAGGCAGAAGACCCTGCAAGGACACTGGTGGCTGTGTTGGCCTTCTCACCTTAGGTAGAACTTAACCCTTCAATTAACATTATCCAGGAGGTACTTCTCTCTTAACTATGGGAAGCAGACACATAATTTTTAAAGTGTTCTTTTTTTTAATATAAATTTTTAAAAATTTACATATATTTGACATCAATTGTAATCCCCATGTATTCCCCATCGCCATCTCACCAGTGCACCATCACCTCGGTCCCCCGTGCTCCCATCTGACCTCAACCCTTCCCCTCTTCCCTCCCCACCAAGTATCCCCAGTTTGTCCTTCTCTTTTCATTTTTGAATTTGTGTCTTTATTGTTGTTATTATTATTATTATTCCTTTCCTTGATCCTTATTTGGTTCCCTTATATTCCTCTTAGGGGAGGAACCATCTGGTATTTTTCTTTTGCCTTCTGACTTACTTC